>PPNU03000015.1:0-262161 GCA_003708295.3 Petasospora mycetangii | reverse complement strand
AGTAGGGGGAGTAGGGGGAGTAGGGGGTGTAGGGGTGGTGTAAACAGTGTAAACGGGCAGCCCAGGCCTTATATACGGGCAAAAGAGGGGATGGGCCGCGACTAAAAGAGGAGAAGGGCGGGCCGTGACCAGCGGGAGCTGATCGGATAGATAAGATGGGAGGGGTGAGGACAGGGAGAGCACACCATCAACGGGCGGGCTCTGTGGTGGCTCTAAATGAGTGCTGTGGGCTGGGGACTGTGAGTGTGTGAGTGAGTGTTTACTTCGCTTGACACATCCACTAAAATTTTTCAGCGCGAGGGAGTTGTAGACGGGCTCTGCCATTACGCCACGGCACGCATGCGCGTTTCACCGGGGTGGGTGTGTTTGAGGGTGTTTGAGGGTGTGTGTTTGTGGGTGCACTGTGGGAAACGGGTGTCTAGAGGGCCAATGAGAGTGTGGTGAGCCAGTGATGTGGTCTATTGTGCTGGAGAGGGGACCTCAGGAGGAAACCGGGTGGAGCCCATTGTGTGCCGCGGGCCACAACGCATTCGCGAGCTCATACAACGCATTCGCGATCACCTCGTACAACGCATTCGCGCATCACCTACAGGCGTCTTTCATCTATTTACAGGTTCGTATAATGCTTTATGATCATGCCACCGGTGCAGGGGCCACAGGGTTCTTGGGGTCCAGGTACTTCTCGAATGCGTCGTTCTTCTCCTTGAACGGTCTTGGGCCGAGCAGCTCAATCATGTCGTTTCTCGTCAGTACCTCTTTCTTCAACAGCAGCTGTGCAACTTTCTCCACGTCGCCAGCCTTTTCAGTCAGCAGCGCACGGCACTTCTCGCCACACTCGTTGACGATTCTGTAGATCTCAGCATCGATCAGTGTACCGGTCTCCTCCGAAAACGGCTTGGTCAAGTCGGAGTCGTCCTTGCGCTCGTAGGCCAATGGCCCGATCTTATCAGACATACCGAGCTTGGTGACCATGTTGTATGCAATGCTGGTAACCTTCTTGAAGTCGTCACTGGCACCAGACGTAACGCTGTCGAAGTGCAACTCCTCGGATATACGTCCTCCAAGAGCCATAGTCATACGGTCAACAAGTTGGTTAACACTCAGCAAGTAGACATCTGGTGGTAAGTACTGAGCGTACCCGAGGGCACCTTGTCCTCTTGGAATGATAGACACCTTGAGCAACGGATCGGCGTGCTCTAAATACCATCCGCAAATGGCATGGCCAGCCTCATGGTATGCAACAACCTTCTTCTCGTGTGGAGATAACAGCTTAGATTTCTTCTCCAGGCCGGCAATGACACGTTCAATGGCTTGTTCGAAATGGGCTAATGTAACAACTTTATCATCATGTCTAGCAGCGATCAAAGCAGCTTCGTTGACGACATTGGCAATGTCAGCACCAGAGAACCCTGGCGTCAAAGCAGCTAGTTTACCACTCAAGTCAACGAATTCTTCACTGTCTTTTGAAACCTCCAAAGTGATCTTCTTCAAGTGCACTTGGTAAATCTCTTTTCTTCCTTCCAGTTCTGGCTTGTCAATCTGAATGTGTCTGTCGAATCTACCAGGTCTCATAAGAGCTTGATCCAAAACATCTGGTCTGTTTGTACCAGCAAGCACAACAACATGATCAGAGTTTTCGAAACCATCCATCTCAACGAGCAGCTGGTTTAATGTGGTTTCACGCTCATCGTTGGCACCACTGAAGTTACCCTTTGTACGGGCCTTACCAATGGCATCAATCTCATCGACAAACACAATGGCTGGTGCATTCTCACGAGCAGTCTTGAACAAATCACGAACACGAGACGCACCAACACCAACGAACATCTCGACAAATTCAGAACCAGACACAGAGTAGAATGGAACACCAGCTTCACCAGCAGTAGCCTTAGCTAGCAGTGTCTTACCAGTACCTGGTGGTCCCGATAAGATAGCACCACGGGGAATTTTACCACCGAGTTTCTCATATTTCTCTGGGTTCTTCAAGAAAGAGACAAACTCCATGACCTCTTCCTTAGCCTCAAACATACCAGCAACATCAGCGAACTTGACCTTGACATCGGTTTCTTGGTTGAACTTCTTGGCCTTGGATTTACCAACACCAAAGATACCACCCGGCCCACCTGCGGCACCGCCAGCAGATCTCTTAGTGATCCAGAACAGACCAGCAAGCATCAGCAGCGTAGGCAAGAACTGGAAGATGGTTCTAATGAAGTGGCCCTCCTGGACGTAGTTGACCGGGACACGGAAATCTGATGAGACATGGTTCTCGTCCTGGGCCTTCTGTAACTTGTGCTCGAAATTATCAATGGACCCAATGGAGAAATAGTAGTAAGAGCCGTTTGAGCCACCCATGAACTGGCGGCCGTTATCGTTGAGCACAACGCGCACCAGCGACTTGTTCACGACGATGATCTTCTCAACAAAGCCCTTGTCGAGGAACTTGGTGCGGAACTCCTGGAACGTGATCTCATGAGAGCTCTCAGACGACGACGTCGAGTAGATAATATACGTCACAGCTGCGAGGAAGAGCAGCACCTCTAAGGGATCAATGCGGAACGAGTATATTCTGTTGTTCGGGTCGCTCGTGTCCTTCATGAACCTCTTCGAGCCCGAGCTCATCTCCTCCTCGGCCTTCTTCATACGGGCCTCGTTCTGCTGCTTCCACTTCTCAAACGAGATGTCGTCCTCCTGTCTCTCCTTCTCCTTCCGCAGGTTCTCCTCGATCTCTTTCTCCCTCAGCTTCTCACCCTCGAGCTTCTCGTCCTTCTCGCCTTCCTTCGAGTTCAGCACCTCTTCAAACACCGAGCCCGTCTGGAGTCTCTTCTCCTCCGCACGCGCAAACACCAGGAGATCCTCAAGCACTTTCTTCTTAGCGAGCATCTGCGGGTTGTCCCCCTTCGTCGTCTCCACCAGCGCCTCAATGAACGGCGAAACGGACGCACCGTCCTTCACCAGCTCGCTCAGCTCGGCCTTGAGCTCGGTCTCGTTAACAGAGTCCGTCAAGATAACCTGTAAAAGCAGCTTCGACTTGCGGTCGACGAGCCGCGGGTCCTCCTTGCCGACGCCAGCAGCATTCAGCAGTTTCGTGAACTTGGAGAACTCGAAGAAGCCGTCCTTGTTGAACAGCTGGCGCTGTGGACTCGTGTGGATCCGTCTGTGTGTCGCCAACGAGAGCGCCAATGAGCGCGGCACTAGTCGCGTTCTCGGGAGCTGCCTCAGCACACGCTGTGTAAGCAGCCGGTTCATATTTGTTGGCTTTGGTTGGCTTTGGTTGTGGTTGGTTAGAGGCCTGTTAGTGGTAGTGGGTTGGAAGTTGGTGATGTTTTGCCCCCCAGCGGGGGCGTTTCGCGAAAAGATGGAAATGGCCCAAAGGGGCAATCGCTGTTTTAGGATATACTACACTCTAACATAAGCAGTTCATGTATCAGTTCTCACACCAGCGTTCTCTCGTACTCCTGCTGCTCGAGGATGGCCTGCAGCGTCGCCTCGTCAACACAGTCAGCATAGATCTCCTTTGGAACGTCCTTCAGCCCGGTCTTCTTGGCCATGTGTGGTAGGGACATCACCGTATCGTACTGCAGCTTCTTTCTCTTGCCTATTGGAGAAGGCTCCACCAGTTTCTTCACTTCCACGTGCGACGGCTGCGTCAGACCAGGAACAAACGTCGTCCCCGTGTAAGGGTCTCTCAGTCCCCTGGCCAGTGCGTATCTGTTTTGTAGTAGCAATGTGTCGACCTCTCTTATGGCGTGTGCGTGCTGTAACATCCAGTTCTCTTCGCTCATCAACCCGTTCTGCTTCAACGCCTTCATGGACTTAAGCTCCACCGGCTCATACGCAGGAGTAGCAGCAGGTGCGTGACGGATAGGCCCTGTGTGATACACGTTTGAAGCTCCGTGCCATGCGACGAACTGGTCCTTGTTGTATGGTTTTCCCTTTGGGATGTTGTCTTCAGGCTCGGCCAGTTCACCTTCTACAACATTGCCCTGAGCACGTAGCTTTTTGCAGTAGTAGTCATCGGTGATGTGCTTACCACCAACAACGATCTTAGCACCAAACTCACGGAACACGGAACGGGCAGTGACAAGCCCAATGACACGGCCTTTGTAAGAGTGCGGGATGATGTCTCTCTCAATCAAGTCAAACTTCTCATCTTGGTCAACAACAACCTTGAATAGCGTACGGTGCTTCTGGAACAGCAAGTAAGAGTCACGGAAGCCCATGCAACGAGCAGGCTCGGTCGAGAGCATGTAAAGTCTGTCGCCCTTGCCTTTGACAGCGAAGGTTCTGACTCTGTATTGGCGATCACCCAACAACTCACCGTTCTTGTTGATCTTGGCCTCTCCTTCCTCGTCTTCTGAGACGTCGTACTCATCGTCAACAATCTTCAGCACACGGCCATGGTCAGATACCAGCGTCCCCTCTGGTGCATTAGCAGGTTTACGACCTCTTCTTCCCTTCATTCTTGGTGTAGATGTACCGGACTCATCGTGGTGTCTCTTTACCAGGCGCCCCTCTTCGTCCTCCTCCAGATCGTCCTCCTCTTCACGTGGAGGCAATATCGGTCTCTTCTTTGGTGGACGGCCCCTCTTACGTTTCACAGGTGGAGCCTCAACGATCTCTTTGTCATCGGCCGAGAACTCCTGCTCCGGCTCTTCTTCCTGGTCGTCCTCCTCGCCTATTTCTTCGTCGTCGTGCTCGTACTCCTCGTCTTCCGGCTCTTTGATTACGATATCATCCTCACCGTCAACGATGGGCTCTTCTTCAAACGACGCGTCCTTGGTCTCAGCAGCACTTTTCTCGGATTTCACTAATATTGGAGCGTTAGTCAAGGCTCTTTAAAGCCACTGTGTGTAACACCACGCGAACTTACCCTTTTTGCCTCTACCCTGTGTCATTTGGCGTGGTTCGCTGTCCTTTGTTGCGCTGATTGACGCTGTCTTCGCTGTTTACCGCTTGTTTCTTCGCTGGCGTTGACTTGTGGTTCGCGCTTTTAGTGGCACGCGCAGATGGCAGATTTCAGCAGAGTGGCACGCGCAAATATGGCAGATTTCCAATTTTTCACTTTTCCTACCCATAAGCTTCTATCTCTTCTTCGGTGCACAAAAGCGTACAAAGAGGGGTTCCTGTATATATAACTGACTCCATGTTATCTCTGAGGAGCCAGCGAAGTGCCGTGCTCTTGAAGGGCGCCAGACGGTACATCTCCCTCAACGCAGAGCTCCAACACACACTCTCCACATCGAGAGAACTGCCCGTGATTGTAATTGGAGGAGGCCATGCTGGGTGTGAGGCCGCTACAGGCGCTGCCCGTGCTGGTGCACACACTGTGCTGATTACACAGGACCTGGAAAAGATCGGAACGTGCTCTTGTAACCCGTCGATGGGCGGTGTGGGCAAGGGCACTCTTCTCAGAGAGGTCGATGCGCTTGATGGTGTTGCGCCGAAAGTCGTTGATAAAGCTGGTGTGCAGTTCAAAGTGCTGAATAGCTCGAGAGGACCTGCTGTGTGGGGTCCGAGAGCTCAGATTGACAGGAAAATCTACTTGAAAGAGATGCAGAGTGTTTTGAAAGACTATAAGAACCTGGAGTTGATGAAGGGACAAGTTAGAGACTTGATAGTTGAAAATGTTAAAGACGAGCAGGGCCAAGAGACGAGTGTTGTAAGAGGAATCATCTTAGAAGACGGGAATGTCTTCAGGACTTCAAAAGTTGTTATCACTACCGGCACTTTCTTAGGAGGTGAGATCCACATCGGGTTGACGGCATACCCGGCCGGTCGTATAGGCGAGAAGCCAACGTATGGCATCTCTGAAACCTTGAGAGACGCTGGTTTTAAACTAGGCAGACTTAAAACAGGAACTCCTCCACGGTTTTCCTCCAAAACCATCAATTATGAGGGCCTAGAACAACAGTTGGGAGATAATCCACCACAAACGATGTCTTACATGAACGACCGTGTTTCCATTGATGAGCAGTTGAAATGTTACGGCACACGCACAACGCCAGAGTTACACGAGCTTATTCGTCAGAACTTGGATAAGTCCATCCACATCAGAGAAAGTGTGCGTGGGCCTCGTTATTGTCCTTCTTTGGAGTCCAAGGTCATCAGATTCCCTGATAAAGAGTCTCACAGAATCTGGCTAGAGCCAGAAGGGCTCGACACCGATTTGGTTTATCCTAATGGAATCTCCATGACGATGCCTGAAGACATCCAGGAACAGCTGGTTCGTATGATCCCAGGGTGTGAGAATGTGAAAATGGAGCAGCCAGGTTATGGTGTTGAGTACGACTACGTCGATCCGCGTCAGTTAAGACAGACACTCGAGACTAAGCTCGTTAAAGGCTTGTTCCTAGCTGGTCAAATCAATGGTACTACCGGCTATGAAGAAGCAGCCGCACAGGGATGTATTGCTGGTATCAATGCCGGTCTCAGCTTCATGGGAAAACCACAGTTGAAGCTGTCGAGGTCCGATGCGTACATGGGTGTTCTCATTGATGATCTGATCACCAAGGGCGTTGACGAGCCATACAGAATGTTTACGTCGAGATCCGAGTTCAGAATAAGCGTCAGATCTGATAATGCTGATTTGAGACTCACTGCCAAGGGAAGAGAGCACGGTGTTGTAGGAGACGACAGATGGACGAGATTCTCATCTGACTTGTCGCTGATGGAGGAGACTACGGAACAAATGAAAAAGACATTCCTCACAGCACACAAGTGGAGCAGCCTGCTGGGCATCAACGTCGGTGTCGACCACACCAAGAAGTCTGCGTACGACATGCTGAGATTCAACAACGTTACTGGTGAGATGGTTGTTCCCTCACTGGAGAGCAAGTACCACCACATACCACGCCGTGTGCTAAACAAGATCGAGATCGACGGCAAGTACTCGCCTTACGTCCACAAGCAGCGTGACTTCATCAAGGCATTCCAGAGCGACGAATCGCTGCTGCTGCCGTTGAAGTTCGACTATACTACTCTGCAGTCTCTCTCTAACGAGTCCCGTGATGTCCTCAACAGGGTCCAGCCAGAGACCATTGGCCAGGCCAGACGTATCCAAGGTGTTACTCCGGCATCCGTGTTCGAGCTCTACCGTTTGGTGAAGACACGCCAGCCCGAGATACGGGACGAGCGTGCTGTCGCTGTGTAATGAATCTGTATACTGTGTGATAATGAATCGTGTATATACTGTGCTTGTAGTCCTAGTAGTCCCAGTAGTCTTACCAGTCCCCAGTCCCGAGGCCCTGTTTACCTTTCGCTGCCCCTACCGATTTCCACTTTTTTTTCATTTTAAATTGCCGCCGAAAACAAAACATAAACCAAGCCAAACTTCTACCTTCTTCCATCACCACTACAACCACAGAGCAAAATGGCCGATTTGCAAGCGGTTGCCGCTGTTTTGGAGCAATCGCTCCAGCCTGGAACGGCCAAGCACGCAGAGCAGCAGCTGAGAGCACAGGAGTCGTCGCAGGGCTTTCCGCTGACGCTTCTTCACGTTGTGGCATCGCAGAACCTGGCTCCATCGACGAGGCTCGCTGGAGCGCTCTTCTTCAAGAACTTCGTGAAGCGGCGGTGGGTTGACGAGGACGGTAACTACCTGAATGGGGACGTGGACGCTATCAAGGCGGAGATCATCCCGCTGATGATCTCGTTGCCGAACAACCTCCAGGTGCAGATTGGTGAGGCGATCTCCATCATCGCAGACTCAGACTTCCCCGAGCGGTGGCCGACGTTGATCGACAGTCTCGTGGAGAAGCTGAGCGACGACGATATGATCACAAACAAAGGTGTGTTGACCGTTGCGCACTCCATTTTCAAGCGGTGGAGACCGCTTTTCAGATCGGATGCGCTCTTCATCGAGATCAAGCTTGTGCTCGACAAGTTCCAGCAGCCGTTCCTGGGTCTGTTGCAGAGGGTCGACTCCTTGATTGACCAGAGCTCCTCCAACAAGGCACAGCTGCTTATACTGTTTGACGTTTTGCTGCTTCTTGTGAAGATCTACCACGACCTTAACTGCCAGGACATCCCAGAGTTCTTCGAAGACAACATGGCTGTCGGAATGGGCATCATTCACAAGTATTTAGTCTTTGAAAACCCACTGCTGAAAGACAACGACGAGGAGTCCGAGATTGACGTTGCCACAAATGTCAAGACTGCCATCTCGGAGCTGATTCAGTTGTACACCACAAGATACGAGGATGTCTTTGAGCCATTGATCCCGCAATTCATCCAGTCTGTGTGGAACTTGCTCACCACCATTGGTCTGGAGCCAAAGTACGATATTCTTGTTTCTAAGCTTTTGTCCTTCTTGACGTGTATTGCCAAGTTGCCTAAACACTCTGAAATCTTCAACAACGAGGATGCCCTAAAACAGATCACCGAGAGAATCATCATTCCAAACTTGACAGTCAGAGAATCAGATGAGGAGTTGTTCGAAGATGACCCAATCGAATATATCAGAAGAGATTTGGAAGGTTCTGACTCGGATACAAGAAGAAGAGCTTCTATTGATTTCCTCAGAGAGCTCAAGTTCAAGAACGAAGCTCTTGTTACACGAGTTGTCATGAACTACATCACACATTATTTGAACGAATATTCCAAGGATCCATCTCAATGGAAGTACAAGGACTTGGCCATATATTTGTTCACTGCATTGGCATCCAAGGGCACACTGTCTACCTCTGGTGTCTCCTCTACTAACATCCTATTAGATGTTGTTGATTTCTTTGCTAAAAATATCGTTTCTGACTTGATGACTGACTCGATCCACGCAATCTTGAAGGTTGATGCTATTAAGTACATTTACACTTTCAGATCTCAACTCACTAAACAACAATTGCTTGAATCTTTCCCAATTTTGAATAAGCACCTTCAGGCATCCGAATACGTTCAATATACTTATGCATCCGTTACCATTGAACGTATTTTGTCATTGAGAGGTAATGATAAAAAAGTTATGTTCACTAAGACTGACATTCAGCCATTTGTCCAGGAGTTATTGACTAGTTTGTTCCAACTGATCTTGAAACATTCTTCATCACCAGAAAAACTTGCTGAAAATGAATTCTTGATGAAAACACTGATGAGAGTCTTGATAATTGCGGAGGACTCAGTCTCTGCTATTGCTTTGGAATTAGTCAAAAATCTGTTGTCCATTGTCTCCATCATTGCAAAGAATCCATCTAACCCGAAATTCTCTCATTACACATTTGAGTCTATTGCAGTATTGATTAAGTTCAACTCTACCCAGAACTGGACAGAACTCATGACATCTCTTGTTCCTCCATTATTGGAGTTACTTGGAGCCGACGTCCAAGAGTTTGTCCCATACACTTTCCAAATCTTGGCTTTCTTGTTGGAGCTGGCGCCACGTGGTACACCGTTACCAGATACTTATAAGCAATTGATTCAACCATTATTGTCTCCAAGTGTTTGGGAATTCAAAGGTAACATTCCAGCTGTAACCAGATTGTTACAAGCCATTATCGGTGTTGACTACACTGGATTCAGTGATGTAACGGCATTGCTTGGTGTCTTCCAGAAATTAATTGCCTCTAAGTTGAATGAGTACTATGGATTTGATCTTTTGGAGTCTATTCTAGTCAACTTCCCTGATGATAAGATTAGCGCATACACCAAGAACGTTGCCATTCTGTTATTACAAAGATTACAGAACTCCAGAACCGAAAAGTATGTTAAACGATTAGTCTCATTCACTTCTAAATTAACTCTGATTAAGTCCACTGACTACGCTATTGAGTTCTTCGACCAAGTGCAGCCAGGTATTTTCGGTAATATCTTTGGACAGTTCTTTGTGCCATCTATTCCAAACATTGGTAACTTATCCGAAAAGAAGATTGTCATCATTGGTCTCTCCCATTTAATTCAATCACCAAAGTTCATACAAGGTGAGTACCAGACGTTGTTAGTTCCAACCATGGAGATTCTGTCACGTTTTACCACCTCAGAATCCATCGCCAACGCTACTGCTGACACAGACGAGATGATGGAACTAGAGATGGAGGAAGTGTCTTCTTTCGGCTCGAACTTCTCTCGTTTGTCCACCATCCCAGCCAAGTCGTTTGATCCTACGAATATGACCTCACACCAAGGCAAGTTATACTTTGTGGAACAGCTGAAGAAGCTGAACGACCAATCCGGTGGTGCTTTCATCCAGCAATTGAAGACTCAGATGAGCGTTGAAGGCGTTCAGAACATGGGCAAGCTCGGGTTCTAAGAGGCCTCATACCAGCTTGTATAAATCAAGAGGTTTGCATACCCATCATCCTTATACTAAACCGTCTACTAGTAGTAACACAGCACACGATGCGTCCATAAAGGGTATATCTTCTGTTTTCGCGAATGCGTTGTTTCTGCCATTTCCCAACGTGACGCAACCTTTGTGGCACACATGGAACAAAAGCCCCTTATCGGTGGCAAAGCAATTGGCTTGACACCTTAAACAGAAGAGCACAAACACACCCACCAGCCAAATGACTGCGAAGAGAAGAGTTATCCCGCTTGAAACCGTGTTTGAACCAGACGCCCTCTCCGCAAACATCATCATCGGCAGAGCCTCCTCACAGACCCGTGGAGGCCGTGTCGCTGCTGCCGACAACTTGTTCTTGCCAGACCGCACGGTCTCCAGGAAACACGCCATTTTAAAGGTGTCGAGAGAGAAAGATACCATTGAGCTCTCCGTCATGGATGGCGACTCTTATCATGGAACGGTGGTCCGCAACAGGTTGCTCACGCCACTGCAATGGGTGCCTGTGGAGAAGGGGGACTTGATCGGCTTGGTGAGCATTTTCCAGCCAGATGAGCTTGATGACGACGCTACACTGGAGACAGAGTCTTGTAGGGTGCTAGTGCGCTACGAAGGCTGTGACGGCAGTGCGATCTCGTTCACAGTGCTCTCTAAGGAAGAGGTTGTTTCCCTTAGAGCAAAGAAGAGGGGTGGCGAGAATGTTGGCTCGGCTGTGTCGCTGCTGTCCGACAATGAGGATGACTACGTGTTCGAAGACCAGATTGAGTCCATGCCAGTCTCTGCATCTGCGTCCGTGGCTCCATTTGACGAAGCAGAAGACGGCAGCTCCAGTTTGTTTGGCGAAGACCGGTATCCAATGAAGTGTTGCGTTGGTGACGATGAGAATGAAGACCACCGTAGCGTTGTCAATCAAATCCTTCTCGACGAAGAGGACCAGGAGTCTACTCGGTTCACCCAGTCTTCAGTCTCTTTTAAGACTGGTGATTTGGACATGGATGACGAGAGCATTCCCGAGGAAGTTACCAAGGATACCGCCAACGTCGTCGAGACCGTTGTTGTGTCCAATGCCGATGATTGTAGTGCTACTGCTGCTGTTTCCATTTCAATCCCCATTGCTGTTTCAGACTTTGAGGAAGGTAATTCTTTCGGAAGCAACTCCGTGGATGAACAAGATTCTCCAACTACACCAACTGATGAGCCCCAAACCATTGATGTCGCTGAGGCTTCGGCTTTCAAGTGTTGCTCTCTCAAAGATTTGCTTAATGAGCCGAAATGTTCTAGTGAAGTTTCCATCACTCCAATGGAGTGCATGAGAAGATCCAAAAGTACAGGCCCATCTAATGGCACAACCAGTAACAATCCAGCTCAAGATAAACCATGTGCTTCTACTTCCCTTGCAGGCAAGAAGAAGGAATTCAAGATTGGTAAAGCTAAGAGTGCAAAGAAGAGCAAGAACACTAGCGTATCTTCTGGTGCCAAGAAGGAAATACTCACGGGACTTGTTGGTTTTGCCGTTGGTATGACCATGGGTGCTGGCTTGACCTTCTCCACCTTAGCCTCTCTCGGTAAGTCTATGATCTGATATGACACACTTCTTTCAGTTCTTTTATTTTTCTTTACCACTGGTTATTTCTTTATTGGTTTGGGTGGACACACCGGACTGTGTCCCATGGCTTGGTGTTTGTGGTGGCTTATTACTTCTACTTAACAGTTTTTTATGTCTGATTCACTTTTATATGAGTTCTTATGTTTGGTTTACAATCTTGTAGATATAGCTGACCTCGACTTCCTAATTGGGTATTGCCGTTAATTCACAAGTATTACCTCCACGTAACCTCGGCAACCGTCGAGCACACCCGCGAAAATTTTGTTCACCCGAAACAGCCATTAATACTGGGGGAAGCGTAGGTGGTGAGCTACAGAGCCGGCTTATAACTGGTAATTGGAACAGCCAGCAATGTCCTTGGGCTCGCAGCAGATCCCATACTTTGGGAAACAGTACTACGGCTCGCTGGAGCAGGGCTTCACGGAGCTGGAGGCCCAGAACGCACCTATCGAGCACAACTACGACGACTACGACAACTTCACCTCGATCAACCTGAACCTGGGCTTCCAGGAGGGCCAGCAGGCTCCACAAGCACAGCAGCAACAGCAACAGCATCAGCAGCAACAGCAGCAACAGCAGCAGCAGCAGAGCGAGGACACAAACACGCTCTCAGAGGAGTACACAACACCAACGACGGCCAATACCATCACAACGGGCCCGGAAACGACAGAACAGCCTTTCTACGTGAACGCCAAGCAGTACCACCGGATCCTGAAGAGACGCATCGCACGTGCGAAGCTCGAGGAGTCGCTGAAGGTCGCCAGAGGAAGAAGACCGTATCTCCACGAGTCCCGTCACAAGCACGCCATGAGAAGACCGCGTGGCCAGGGAGGCCGTTTCCTCACTGCTGCTGAGATCGCCGAGAGAGAGCAGCAGGAGAAGGAGAAGAAGCTGCTGGAGGAGCAGGAGCAGCCGTTGCCGGAGCAGCCAGAGGTGCGCTCCGCCGAGACGGAGGGACAGTAGTGTCCCGTCTGTGATGATTTGTATGACCATGTTTTTCTTCCTTTTGTATGTGGGGCTGTTGAGGTGTGCCCGTGGGGTCTTTAATTAGCGATTACCACTCTCCACGGACACACAAGCGACGTGCCCACAGATTTTTAACGCTGCAAATGCCTTTTATTGATGAAAAGAAAAAGAATAAGCTCAGAAGAAGGAGAGAGCCCTACACGGTGAATGATGCTCTTGACGAGTCTCTGTGTTCGCTCTTCTGGTTTCTACTTTGAGGGTGCTGCTTTCTCCCGTTTTGTTTCTTGTTCACTAGACATAGAAGAGAAGACACTCCTTTCCAAAAAGTATGTATGTATTTCTATGAGTTCGAAAATGTTGATGTCCCAGTTCTTGCGGTGCCAGTAGTGTAACTAAATTGTTGACAAATATGAGGTTAAATGGCGAACTACGTGATATGGGTAGTGGGGGCCACTGCCTTTATCGCTACAATCGTTCCACACTTTATACTAGTCACAGATAGACTCAGAATCATTTGTACCTGTTATCAGTTATGTCCGCTTGGTATCGGCCTCGGAGGCTTACACTTACGTAACGCTTACGTCATCAGCCGGGTAACGGGTTGCGAGCCCCGGCGCGTCCCCTAAAAAATTTGTGTGTCTCTTCTAAAGCGATGAGCTTGTAGATGAGCTCTCTGTTAACGCAACACTCTCTAAACCACCCAACGATGGCTAAGAAGACCAGTGAGACTGCGACTGTCGCTGACAGAAAGCGGAGAATCGCCGACGACGTCGAAGAGCACAGCGAGGAGGAAGAGGAAGAAGAGGAGGAAGAGATCGATGTGGAAGGGCTGCTAGACATTGAGGCCGACTCTGAAGAAGAGGAGGCTGATTCAGAGGAAGACTCAGACGCCGAGCTGAATCGCCTTCTCGGCGAGGAGCAGGACAACGACTCGTTCGACTCTGACGATTTCGAGTCTGAGGAAGAGGCCTCCATGAACGAGAGACTCAAGAACGTGCAACTGACGACCTACGCTGACGGGTCTGAGCGTATCATCAAGCCCGAGATCGAGCCCACGTACGACTCCGACGACTCAGACCACGAGAACTACAACACCATCGGGAACATCCCGCTCTCCGCGTACGAGGAGTTCCCACACATCGGCTACGACATCAACGGTAAGCGCATCATGAGACCCGCTAGAGGCTCGGCCCTGGAACAGCTGCTTGAGTCCATTGAGCTGCCAGAGGGGTGGACGGGTCTGCTGGACTCCAACACGGGCTCTTCGCTGAATTTGACCGCAGAGGAGATCGAGCTTATCCAGAAGCTCGAGTCGAACAGACTCACAGACGACTCTGTCGACCCATATCCTTCCACAGTGGAGTGGTTCACGTCCCAGCAGGAGGTGATGCCACTCACTGCGACGCCCGAGCCCAAGAGACGTTTTGTTCCTTCGAAGCACGAGGCCAAGCGTGTGATGAAGATCGTGCGGGCCATCAGAGAGGGCAGAATCGTGCTGAACAAGAAAGACGAGGAGGAGAAGCCCGTGTACGACCTGTGGGGAGACTCCACCGAGACCAACGAGCACGTGATGAACCTCAGGGCTCCGAAACTGGCTCCTCCTACGAACGAGGAGTCGTACAACCCTCCAGAGGAGTACCTGCCTACGGAGGAAGAGGCTGCGCAGTGGGAAGCTTCTGAGCCGATTGACCGTGAGCGTAACTTCCTGCCTAAGAAGTACGGCTCGCTGAGAAAGGTTCCAGGATGGGACGAGGCCCTCAGGGAGAAGTTCGAGAGAAGTCTGGACCTGTACCTGGCCCCAAGAGTGCGCCACAACAAGCTGAACATCGATCCCGAGTCGCTTGTACCACAGCTGCCATCGCCAAAGGACCTCAGACCGTTCCCTATCAAGGGCTCCACCACGTACCTCGGCCACAAGGACAAGGTCAGAACACTCAGTGTGGATCCGTCTGGGCTGTGGCTCGCTACGGGCTCTGACGACGGCTCTGTTAAGATCTGGGAGGTGCTGACCGGCCGTGAGGTTTTCTCTGTCCAGATCGTCGACAAGAAAACCGACGACGAGGACCGCGTCGAGCACGTCCAGTGGAACCCAGACCCAAGCCTGGGCATCCTGGCCATCACTGCCGGCGAGAGCATCTACCTGCTGTCGCCACCGATCTTCGGCTTCGACATCGAGAACCAGGGAAGACTCAACATGGAGGCCGGGTTCGGCTTCAACAAGTACGGCAACGTGAAGAAAACCGACCTGAACGTGAACGGGGACTCCGACGCCGAGGACGAGCCGACCGTGAAGAAGACAGAGTACGCCAAGTGGGTGAAGCCGTCCGACGAGCTCGCTGGCCAGGGCGTCGTGCTCCAGATCCAGTGTCGCAAGACGGTCAAGTCGCTGTCCTGGCACAGAAAGGGTGACTACTTCGTCACCGTCTCGCCAGAGGCTGCGAACTCCGCAGTGCTGATCCACCAGATCTCCAAGCACTTCTCGCAGTCGCCGTTCAGAAAGTCCAAGGGCATCGTCAGCGACGTCAAGTTCCACCCGTTCAGACCACAGCTCTTCGTGTGCTCGCAACGCTACATCAAGGTGTACGACCTCTCGCAGCAGACGCTCGCCAAGAAGCTGCTGCCTGGAGCCCGCTGGCTGTCCAAGATCGACATCCACCCGCGTGGAGACCACCTCGTCGCATCGTCCTTCGACAAGCGTGTGCTGTGGCACGACCTCGACACCGGTGCTACTCCCTACAAGACGCTCAGGTACCACGACAAGGCCGTGCGCAGTGTGCAGTTCCACGCTGGCCTACCACTCTTCTGCTCAGCGTCTGACGACGGGTCGATCCACGTGTTCCACGCTACGGTCTACGACGACCTCATGACGAACCCTCTGCTCGTGCCCCTGAAGAAGCTCACGGGCCACAAGATCACCAGCTCGCTCGGCGTGATGGACGTGGTGTGGCACCCGAGGGAGGCGTGGGTGTTCAGTGCCGGTGCCGACGGCACAGCCAGACTGTGGACTACGTAGGTGTATATCTTGTGGGTGTAATGCATATTTTGTCGAATAGCAGCGTAGCACAGGCGTAGCCCACACGGGGTACAGCAGGGCGATCAGCCGGGTGTTTCCAAACAATGTAACACCACTGCCCAGAGGTGGGTCCACTCCATTGGCTGCTTGTGCTTACTGGATCTCACCATTGGCTGGGTCCACTGGGTCCACTAGACGATCTCGGCCTTTGGCACATCACCACGGGAAAACCACCGCAAGCCCGAGCCCCCCAGGAGACCAGCCCTAGCCTGTAAGCCCAGCCTGGGGCCCAGCCCGTAATAGGCACACCCCACACGGTGTCCTACACCCGGTTTCCGAGCAGGAGCCCGCCAGTTTGCGCCCTCCAGCCGCTTGCGTAGCGATTGATGGGCGCGTACAGATCAGGGGCAGCAGCGTGGCTACAGGCTAGCACGGGACGGAGGTGTGCGTTGTTTCGGTGGGAAGCGATGCCGGTACCCACTCGGTGTGTGGCTAGGAGTTAAGAGCTGGGTAGGGCTGGGTAGGGAGTGTTAGGGCTAATCGTGATGAAACACTGGTGGTAGAACATAATGATGGAGCTCCCACCGAGGACTCCACAGTGGACTCATCCGGGATCCCCCGCGGGGTCACTGGCTACACATACAGCACTAGGCAGATGAGCTAGACAGGACTGCCCGGTTGCAACGGTTCAATGGAAGCGATGGGTGTGCCCCTCCATTGGCCCCTCTCTTATGTCAGCAGCCGGTGCTGGCAAGGCCCAGCGCCTGGCCGGGGGGCAGGGCCGCGGGCGTAGCACCGCCTAATGAGTATATATATATGGATATAGGCTTCTACTAAACACACACCAATTACACACTTCTATTCCTCTCCATCCCACCCAGCGAGAGCTCGCCCGGCCTGGTCAGGCGCCTGCGTGTTCGAATCTCCGAAGCGCGAATTTGTTTTGATCGGGGCGCGTCAGCGTCTCTCGGGGTGACACAGTATCACTGGTGTTTCTTCTACGTATAGTGTCCAATTGGCTGTAAAAAGTAGATAGCTGTGTAGCCCTCGTCCCGGAGAACACAACGGTGTAAAGAGCGTGTGGAAAGCCCGCCCCCACCCCGTGCAAACCCCTACCGCACCGCCCGCATGTGCCCGGCATCTCTTCCTCACGGCCCCACCAGGGTCACGGGCTACTGTGCACCCTGAGGCTCGGGGGCCTATAATCTGGGGCGTATAAAAGGCGGGTGTTCCCCTGGTGTGGGTCTCCTCCTGTGGTGCTACTCCACCCCCACCAACATGCTCTCCATCGCCAGAACCGCCACCGGCAGAGCCGCTCTCGTCCGCCAGCTCCCAGCGCTGGCCCTCGCGTCACGTGCCTACATGTCCTCGCTCACCGTCGCCCCAGCGCTCAGGGAGCACGCCGGCAAGGACTTCAAGCCATACGACACCGCCACGTACATCAACGGCAAGGCGCTCAAGTCCGACGCCAGCGAGTGGTTCGACGTGTTCGACCCGGCCACCAACAACGTCGTCTCGCGTGTGCCGCAGTCGACCGACGCCGAGCTCGACGCTGCGATTGGCGCAGCCCAGACCGCCTTCGAGTCCTTCTCCAAGCTCTCCGTCATCAAGAGAATGGAGCTCACCTTCAAGTACGTCGAGCTGCTCAAGGCCAACAAGGACAGGCTCGCCGCCGTCATCGTGCTCGAGCAGGGTAAGTCGTGGTCCGCAGCCGTCGCAGACGTCTACAGAGGCATCCAGTGCGCCGAGCACGCGTGCTCTGTGATGAAGGAGACCGAGTCCGTCGCCCTCGAGGTCTCCTCCGACATGGAGACCAAGACCGTGCGCGAGCCGATCGGCGTCGTCGGCTCGATCTGCCCATTCAACTTCCCCGTGATGATCCCGCTCTGGACCATCCCGTACGTCATCGCCACGGGTAACACCACCGTCATCAAGCCATCCGAGGTGTGCCCAGGAACAGGTGCCATCCTCGCCGAGATCGCCAAGGACGCCGGTGTCCCAGACGGTGTCGTCAACATCGTCCACGGCAAGGCCCCTACCGTCACCAAGCTGTGCACGGACCCGAGAATCGCAGCCGTGACCTTCGTCGGTGGTAACAACGCCGGCAAGTACGTCTACGAGCAGGCCACCTCCCGTGGAAAGAGAGTCCAGTGCAACCTCGGAGCCAAGAACCACGTCGTGGTCCTCCCAGACGCCGACAAGGCCTCGCTCTTGAAGGGTGTCGTCACCGGTGCGTTCTCGTCCACGGGCCAGGTGTGTCTCTCGACCGACATCCTCTTCCTCGTCGGCGAGGCCAGAGACTTCCTGCCGGACATCGTCGAGGAGGTCAAGAAGCTCCAGGCCAAGCCGGGCTTCGACGACGGCGACTTCGGCCCGGTCGTGTCCAAGCAGTCGCTCGAGAGAATCGAGGCTGTGATCGAGGACGCCGTCGCCAAGGGCGCCGAGGTGCTCGTGGACGGCCGTCTCAACAAGCCTACGGGCGAGCAGTACAAGGACGGCTACTTCATCGGGCCTACGCTGCTGAGGGGCGTCACCAAGGGCATGAGATGCGTGGACGAGGAGCTGTTCGGCCCGATCTTCACCGTCGTCGAGGTCGACACCTACGACCACACCATCGACTACATCAACAACAACGCCTTCGGTAACTCCGTCGCCGTGTTCACGCAGTCCGGCCCAGCAGCCAACGCCTTCGCTAAGAGAATCAACGTCGCCCAGGTCGGTGTCAACGTGTCTGTGCCTATCCCACACGCTGCGTTCGGCTTCACCTCCAACAAGGCCTCCTTCCTCGGTGACTTGCACTTCTACGGTCCTTCCGCTTTCAAGTTCCTGACCCAGCCTAAGACCATCACCACCTCCTGGAAGAGCATGCAGTACCACACCTGAGTGTTTACTTCTGGCCAGCGAGCCTGGCCCACTGTCTATATGATATGAAATGCTATGATATATGTCTACAGGAGCTGTAGTGTTTAGCCTTTAGTATTCGTAGAACGCTAGTGGGGCCATGAACCCGGGTATTACGTAGTCAGGCCCACGGCCTGTGGCACCTGGTGTTTCTCTTTGCAAGCTCATAGAACTGGAGTTTCTCAAGAAAGACAGTTTTGGCACTGCGCTTAGCCCATTTTCGTGAAGTTGGAAAACCGGTATGCGGAAGCGGTTTTCCGCGCTATAGTTATCGATGTCATTTAACAGTAACAGTGGCATGTTATACACCCTAGTTGATCGCTTTCAGATGCGAGTGTCTACAGTGAACATAATAGCATGTGTGTATAGCATAATAAGCAGTTCAGTTTTCCTTTCTTGGCAAAAAACATAAAAAAAAACTTATAATGAATCATCATTTGTCCTCCCAAACAAAACAATCAAATCATTATACCGAAAATAAAACGAAAAGTTGTTTGGATACCCTGTTCTTCAACCCCTTGCTTATTACAAGCAAGTGAAAACAAAACCATAAAGAACAGGCACCGTCAACTTTTATTTTTTCTTTTCGAATTCTCGATTCAATCTTCAGTGGATGGTCAGTCTGGAGATCATCTCCTCCTCACACATCTGGAAGCTGACGTACAGCAGCTGGTAGTCGTCCAGGTCGTACAGGATCTTGTCGACCTTCTTGTAGCCCTTCAGCTGGTCCAGCTTTCTCAGCAGCCGCATGTTGTCGGAGTCCATGTTGGAGAAGAACGTGAACTGGAACTTGTGCGGCCGGAACACGCCCAGCACCTTGGCGAGGATGTCGACGTTGCTGAGGCCGAACTTGGCCGGGTCGACGTTCGACTCGAACGACGCATACGACCAGTCCTTCTCCGGGGTCACGTGCAACGTGTAGTACTTGTCCTCGTCCAGGATGGAGTTCGACGAGTACCCGCACGGGGTGAACGAGAACGCGTCGTGCACCTGGACGGCGTTGTAGAGGTTGTTGAGGCCGGTGTTGTTGGACGTGGAGTGGCCCAGGAAGTGGCCCAGGTCGTGCTCCTCGTCGATCTCGAAGCCCGGCTTGCGGGACGTCACGAACTGGAGCGCCTTATCTGCGGAGATCTCCGTCATGAGGATCTCGAACGTCTCGTCGGCCGGAGCAGCTGCAGACGACGCGCCCGTGGTCGTGTAGAGGTGCCAGTGCGAGTTGTCGATGCGGCCAATCAGGTAGTGCGAGCCACCCGTGAAGAACGTGTTCAGGTAGGCGACCTCGTCCTGCCAGTTCTTGTGGACGGATCTCTGCTTCTCCGGGAACATGAACGCTCTTCTCGAGTAGAACACCTTCGCCGGCTGCTTTCCACCGACGAGGAAGTCCCAGCCGAGCTCACGCTGGACGAGCTTGAAGAGAGCGTCCAGACATAAGAGAGTGGTCGTCGTCCCGCACGTCTTCAGCACGAGCTTGTGGTCGTAGACGAAGAGCGACGACTCGGACAGCAGGAAAGCGTCGAGCTTCGCAGACGACTTGATGGAGAGGATCTTGCAGCTGACGAGGTCGAGGATCTCGGCCCACTTCTCGTGGGAAACCGATCTCAGCGACCTGTGCGAGGGCAGCTGCGAGTCGTGGTTGTAGAACCAGATCTCAAGCAGCTTCTCGGGGCCCTCGAAGGCCTCGGTGGAGTCGAGGTGGACCGAGAGCTCGTGGTCGATGAAGGCGTTGTCGCCTGGGTGGTACGTGATGGGGGTCATGGCTCACCGAGTGGGAGGGGGGCTCGGTGATGGGCTGGGGGTCGTGGGATGTTGTGGGGCTGTAGTATAGTGTACTATATGTGGCTTTAGCTCTAATTATCCAGGCTTCTTTGGTGTGTTGAGGTGAAGGTAGAGCTTGAATGGCATGTAACTTGCGGGGTGGTGGTTGCGGGTGTCTCGAGTCCTGTCTATGGAGGGCTGAGAGGGCAAACACGGGGTGGGGTCGGTGGCTTGTAGAGAACTCTTCTGTCCAGGTCGAAGAGGATGCCCGTGTGACTGTGCTTATTGCGTTGCTATTGGAGAGTCAGTAATTTTTCACTGACGCAATTTTTTTTTTCACCGACTCGGGCGAAAAAGGGCCCCGGAACCCCACAGGGGCTCTGGGCGAGCACTGGTGGGGGTGTGGTAATTGCTAGGCGCTATTTTGGCGTGGATACATTGTAATAACGGCAATTGGCCTACTAGGGCGGTTTTTGCGGTGGAAATAGCGCTTTTATTGGTGGAGTGGCCCCCATCGCCGTAGCTATAAATATACACAGGCTAAAGCCGTGGACTGTCCCCCAGGTATGAAACTGCCAGCTATTACGGTATCAGTCTTGCAAAGGACAATAGAGCAGCGATTAAATGGAAGGTGTTTGGTTGTCTCTAGGACTGCCAGAAGCACACGAGCTCACAGCACTTGTGGGTCTATCTTTGGGCCTGTGGGCCCGTCAGAGACAGAGTCAGAGACGGGAGAAAAGGCCCAGACCCATACGGCCGTGGACGAGTGCAAAACGCCCAAGTCACGCTCGCAGGCCAGACGGCAGTCCATGTTGTTGGGACTTAAAGTGGCTGGAGAGTGCTGAAGTGAAGAGTTTTCGGGATTTTATTGCGCAGGCGCGGGTTACCCGGGCGTTACGTAATCACCACTGGCACCATTACGTAATCCGAGTGAAAAACATCAGGGCTAACTATCACCAACTCTCTTGCTACTAAAAGAGCCCATTCTACGCAGAAAAAGCACCCAGAGACATGTCACGCCCCGAGAGGAACCAGGAGTGCACGCTATACGTAGGCAACCTCGACGAGCAGGCCACAGAGGCGCTCGTGTACGAGCTGTTTCTCCAGGTCGCCCCAGTACGTAATGTCCACCTACCCAAGGACCGTGTTCTGAAGACCCACCAGGGGTTTGGGTTCGTTGAGCTCCAGAACGAGGAGTCTGTAGCGTACGCTGAGAAGAGCCTGGCCGGCGTGCGGCTGTTTGGGCGCTCGCTGAAGGTGAACAAGGTGATGAGGGAGAAGAACGGCTCCACCAAAGAGGACGTTGATAACGGAGCGACGCTGTTCGTCAAGAACCTGGGCGAACTGGTCGATGAGGAACAGCTGGCCAACGTCTTCAAGCAGTTCGGGCCGCTGCTGCGGTCGCCCACGGTTGTGAGAGACGAGCAGGGTAACTCCAAGGGGTACGGCTTTGTATACTATAGAACATTCACGTCGAGCGACCAGGCTCTGCAGAAGATGAACGGGCAGTTCATCTCTAACAAGCAGGTCGAGGTGAAGTACGCGATGAAGAAGCAGAACGGCAAGCTGGTGAAGCACGGCAACGAGGTCGAGCGGCTGCTGCTGGAGCACGCTGAGAAGAACAACTATCTGTGATATGAGTTATGGGCTGTAGATATAGATAATGAATGATGTACGAGCTATGTGCTGTAGATGATGTACTAGTAGTTGTGAGATACCATGGATGATCTACGAGTTGTGTGAGATACGAGCTGTGATCATATACGAAAACCAAGTAAATACTGAACTAAAATGATAATGAGACTAGGTCTGCTTGCACTCCGCAGGCTGCTTGCCCTTCTTGGCAGCGCTCTCGTCGTCGTCTTCCTCGTCGTCGTCGTCCTCATCGTCGTCGTCGTCCTCATCCTCCTCGTCCTCCTCGTCGAAGTCGCCGAACTCGCCCTCGTCGAACTCGTCTTCACCTTCCATCTCAACAGCAGTGCCGGTGAACCAGTCGATCGCTCTCGGGATGAGCTTGTCCTTGATCTCCTCACCCAGCTGGTAGTCCAGGGCCAGTCTGGCCTCGAGCTCCTCCTCGTCGAACTCCTCCTCGTCGTCGTCCTTGGCTGGCGCAGACGGTGGGTCGAAGAAGTTGAAGAACGAGTCGACCGGGGTCGCCTTCTCGATGGTGCGGGTCTGCTGGGTCTGCTTGTTTCTCTGTCTTCTTCTCTCGATCGACACGGTCACGTTCTGCTTCGTCGAGACCCACTCGATCTCGTCGCCCTCCGCGTGGTCGTAGATGAAGTCGCCCGAGTAGCCCAGCTCCTCCTGGTAGTAGTACGTCTTGGACAGCTTCGTGTTCGTGAAGAAGGGGTTCTCGCCGAACGTGAACACCAGCTTGAACCCGGGCTGGGCCAGGTACTCCAGCGTGATGTCCTCGAGGTGGCTCAGCACCTCCTGGTCCCGCTCCGTGACCGTCTGCGACACGTACGTGAGGTTCTCCAGCGCAGTGAGCCAGAAGTCCGGGATGCCCTTGACGTCGTCCTTGTCGTCCTTCTCCTCCTCCTCATCCTCGTCCTCCTCATCGTCGCCCACGAGCTCCTTCTCGACCTGCTTGCCGACGGCGACCTCCTCCTCGGTCGGCTCGACGGCGCCGGTGATGATCTGCGCACGGTGGTCGTACAGGGGCTGGTACTTGGCGAGGTACTTCTTCTCCAGCTCGAGCAGCTCCTTGTGGAACGCGTCCTCGAGCTTCATCTGGTCCTTCTGCACGGCCTTGAGCGACAGGATGCGCTTCTTCACCTGGGGCGACAGCGAGTCGACGTACCCGCTGTCACGGCCCACGAGGGTGCCGAGCTTGCCCTGGATCATCGACAGGAACGCCGGGTTCGACGCGAGGTTCCGCTTGATCTCGGCCTCCTCGTCGATGGTGGACGGGACCTGCAGCAACGGGTTGTTCTTCATGAACGAGCCCGTGAGCGACGCCGGCGTGTTCTGCGGTGTTGGCGCCTGGGCCAGCTGGTTGACTTTCTTTCTGATTGGCTCAGACATTGGCGGTGGTGTTGGTGCTGGTGGGTTGAGTAGGTGGCGTTTGCACGCGGTGGTTTGTGATTTATGGCTTCAGTCGCGCCAAAATTTGCGATTGGTAGGGGCACGTGAGGGGAGTATTACTACTACTACTACTATTACTATTGCTATATTATAACTATTTATATTACTATACTACTACTACGCTACTGGTACTTACTACTACGCCTACTCCTACCACTACTAGTACTATAACTAGTACCAGTGCTAGTACCAGTACTACTATACCCTCCCAGTACCCACGCGTGCACGTGGTGTCTGGGTGTCACGTGCGCGTTTATTTTCATTTTTGTTTTTTTATTTATTCTCCCATTCCACGATATAAAGCTGATAGCCGCCCACCTTCCAACAACCCCCAAATCCACAGGCAACCACAACACCGCCAATTCACCACCGTCCGCCGCACCACATCGCGAGAAAGCCACCGCAAAACTGATGAAACAACCGTCCCCGAGAGCCCACCATGCTTTAACGACTCTGCCGCTCGTTGCGGCGCTGCCACGCCTTGTTGGCGCTCTACCTATCAAGCTGATGATGAGGGAGGAGATCCAGAGCTCTGACGACCCCCTCACCCCAGAACAGTACTGGACCTACCTCTTTTTCTCTGCGGTGCTTGTGCTCACTGGAGGCATCTTTGCCGGGCTCACTTTGGCGCTCATGGGCCAGGACGAGGTCTATCTCAAGGTCATTTCCACTTCGGGCGACCTCTCTGAGCAGCGCAATGCTAAGAAAGTACTCAAGCTGATTGATCGAGGCAAGCACTGGGTGCTTGTGACGCTGCTGTTGTCTAATGTCATCACCAATGAGACGTTGCCCATTGTGTTGGACCGCGTTCTGGGCGGCGGCTGGCCCGCTGTTGTTTCCTCCACCGCGTCCATCGTTGTGTTTGGTGAAGTTATCCCTCAATCGGTGTGTGTCCGCTACGGTTTACAGATTGGTGCCTTCTTCACGCCGTTTGTGCTTGGCTTGATGTACATCATGTACCCGGTCGCCTACCCAATCGCAATGCTGCTCGACTCTATCCTTGGTGAAGACCACGGTACAATGTACAAGAAGTCCGGTTTGAAAACACTGGTTACACTGCATAGAACAATGGGTGTTGAAAGACTGAACAACGACGAAGTGACAATCATCTCTGCAGTTCTGGATTTGAAAGAGAAGAATGTCGAAGAGATCATGACACCAATGAAGAACGTTTACACAATGTCATCTGATCGTGTTTTAGATGAAAAATGTGTCGAGGAGATCTTCAATTCAGGTTTCTCAAGAATTCCAATCCATCAACCAGGAGAACCTACAAACTTCACAGGTATGTTGCTTGTTCGTGTGCTTATCTCTTATGACCCTGAAGATGCTTTGCCTGTTAGCTCATTCCCATTGGCAACTCTACCAGAGACCCCACCAGATACTTCATGTTTGAACATTTTGAACTACTTCCAAGAAGGTAAATCTCATATGGTCGTCGTTTCTGAAACACCAGGTGAGGCTGAAGGTGCAATGGGTGTGCTAACATTGGAGGACGTTATTGAGGAATTGATTGGTGAAGAGATTGTTGATGAATCTGATGTTTTCATTGATGTTGACCGTGCTATTAGAAGAATGGAGCCAGGTCCATTATCCAAGAGAAATTTGACCCATTTATTACACCATTTATACGCATCTGGCTCTTCAAGAGCATCTTTAGATGATACCCCTATTGTATTTGATCGCTCTAAAGTTGATGGCGGTCTAAGTGATTTACATTTTAAACCACAGAACTTGGCGTCGAATCCTTTGGCCACAAACAAAAGCTTTGTTACCATTAAGAGACAACCACAGCCTCAACGCCATATGTCTGAAATGACGTATGATTATGAGCCAGATGAAGAAGAAGAGAACGCAGCTGAAAGAAATCCATTCTTCAATGGTGAGACTAAATCGGAATCCAGGGTTCCGCTACCGAGATCCACATCGCCAAACTACGGTTCAACTACCAAGAAGACATCTAGCCACAATGGCAAGAGCAACAGCAAGAACATGACGCATTTCAAGAAGTTCCATGTACCGTCTTCGCCGTCGATGCGTAAGTCTACTGATTTAACAGAGAACATGGACGTTGAAGAAGAAGAGTTACTGTCCCAGGTGCAAGCGAGCGACGCTGAACGCCAGCCCCTCAGTAGAACGGGTGGTATCATCGAGAGGTCTGTTGTTAACGATGACGGTGTTGAGAAGGTTATCATCCAGAGTCGTCCTGACGACGACGAGGAGGACGAGACCGTGGGGCTGCTGGTCAACGACGTGAGGTCGAGACGTGGCTCCCGGATGAACTGAGATACCCCCACTACTATTTGCTATTTATCTGCTGATACCCTTTTACCCCCTGAGCATCACGTAGAGCTACTATACCCGGTGGCATCAGCTGTTCTGCGCGATAACCCCCCAATTTGGAAGTGTGCGCGCACCGTTTCGCGGTCCCGCCTTTTTTGCTCCCGCTCTAGCCCAGACGAAAAGACTCACCACAAGCACCATCAACACACCAAGCCACTACAACACAGACCGAGCCCGATGGACCAGCTCGACATCACACCGCTGAACATCCGGTCGACGTCGCGGACGTCGCAGCACAGCCACGGCAACCCGCACAAGTCGCCGTCGTCGGCGTCGCTGGGCTCGGACAAGTCGCTGTTCCACAGCACCAAGGGCAAGCTCAAGCTGTTCAAGGACAAGAAGGACCCCAAGGACCCGAACCGGCTCACGCCCAACACGTCGATGGGCTCGCTGTTCTCGTCGAAGCCGTCGTCCCGCTCGCCCAGCGGCGACGAGCGCACCAGGAAGCCCCTCAAGCTGAAGCGTTTCTTCAAGAAGATTGCACACAAGGATCATCACCACGACAAAGACACGAGAAAAGAGCCCCCCGCTGCGGTCCCGCACGCCCGCGCGAAGTCGTCCATCGCCAAGTTCATCGACCAGCTGTCGCCGTCGCAGTCGCACTCCACGGGCAACTCCAAGCTGCTGTTTGGTACCGACAACGCGTCCGAGCTGATCGACAAGTACGGCATCCCCGGTAAGGTGCTGGGCGAGGGAGCCGGAGGGAGCGTGAGCGTGGTGAAGCGCAGCGACGGCAAGCTCTACGCGGTGAAGAAGTTCCGGCCCAAGAACGAGCGTGAGACGGAGGCTGACTACTCCAAGAAGGTCACGTCGGAGTTCTGCATCGGCTCGACGCTGCACCACCAGAACGTGATCGAGACGCTGGACATGCTCCAGGAGGGCCTCAACTTCCTCGTGGTGATGGAGTTTGCGCCGTTCGACTTCTTCACCATCGTGATGTCCGGGCTCATGACGAAGCACGAGATCTACTGCTGCTTCAAGCAGATTGTGAACGGGGCCGCGTACCTGCACTCGATGGGGCTCGCCCACCGCGACCTCAAGCTCGACAACTGCGTGGTGATGTCCAACGGCATCATCAAGCTGATCGACTTCGGGTCCGCAGTCGTGTTCAAGTACCCCTACGAGACCGAGATCGTGCGGGCGAAGGGCGTCGTGGGCTCGGACCCGTACCTGGCCCCGGAGGTGCTCGTCGAGAAGTACTACGACCCACGCCCGGTGGACGTATGGTCGATAGCGATCATGTTCTGCTGCATGACGCTGAGACGCTTCCCGTGGAAGGCACCGAAACAGACGGACAACTCCTTCAAGCTGTTCTCCATCAAGCCCGAGCCGAACCCTGAGAACCCAGAGCACAAGTCCCGCTCCAAGGGCCCGTACAGACTGCTGCGTCTGCTGCCGCACGCGTCGAGACCATTGATTGGCCAGATGCTGGAGTTGAACTCCGAGAAGCGTGCGACGATGGAGGACGTGCTGAACGACGAGTGGTTCCAGTCGATTGAGGTGTGCATGGTGGACGACCACGACAACATCGTGGCTCCGCCAGAGACACACAAGCACCACCTCATCACCGAGGACGAGCTGGGCGAGCTGGAGAAGCAGCGCCAGGAGAAGAAGAAGAAAGACGAGATAATGCAGAAGGAGGTAGCCCAACCTGTTAAAGTGGAGAACTGATGAGGTGCCCAGACACCGATCTCTCTCTTGATTATGACGCTTATGACCATTTTTTTTCACTACACATGCTTCTGTGTATACCACAGAGCTCCACTTTGCTCCATCACCATATCTTATTATACACAAACACTATACCATTGAACATTTACTCTTTGAACTGTAGGTAGTTTATAACGGAATGCCAGCGCCGTTGCTCCTTCGCGAACTCGTTCTATGTGTCAGGACCACATTACATCTCTAAGCAGATAATAAAACACAACAATGTACAATATAATAAGGCTAATTACCTACTTATAAGGCGCAATCTCCGCCTCCACCCACGCCACCATCTTCGCCGCAGTCCCGTCGGTGCACCCACGCTCGATATCGCTTCTCATCGTTCTCACAGCACCGAATGGCCCAATATACGTTCTCCCACTGTGCTTGAGCTCGAACTGCGGGTGCAGAGCCCCGAACAGCACCGAGTACGCACCGTAGAGAGCCGGGCTGAAGATGTACTTGACGATGTGCAGCACAAAGCCCGGCCAGTTTCTGGCGAGGTCTGTTTCGAGGAGTCCCGGGTGGACAGCGACGGCGACGATGTCTGGGTGGTTCTGGGCGAACACCGCAGACTGGTAGATGTTGCCGGCCTTTGATTGGCCGTAGATGGGCTGCGAGTAGGCCTTGGAAGCGTCTCTGAAGTCCCACGACATGCCACCGTTGGCTGGAGAAGAGTAGTGTCCGAGCGACGTGAGGAAAACCACGCGAGGGGGAGAAGCACCAGAAGCAGCCTTCTCGATCAGCGGAGTCACCAGGTCCAAGAGGAGCTGGTGGCCCATGACGTTGGTGCCGAACTGGGCCTCGTAGCCCTGCGCAGAGAGGGACCCGTTGGGTGGGTGCATGATACCGGCGTTGAGAATGACGATGTCGAGCTGCTTCACCTTTGAGGAGATCTCGTCTGCTGCTGGCTTCAGCGTGGTGAGGTCCATCAGGTCGGCTCTGACATTGATCAGTCTCTGTTTCAGTGAGCTGTCGGAGAGATGAGGGCTCTTCTCGATGAGCTCGTGGACGACCTCGTCCATGGCCTTGGCGTTCTTCTCCATGCTTCTGTTCACGGTGACGACGGTGGCTCCCTGGCCAAGCAGAAGCCCAACAGTGGCCTTGCCTACACCGGCTGAGGTGCCCGTGACGAGAACGGTCTTTCCCGTGAGGTCTGGGTAGTCTTTCTCTGTGTAGCGAGGCTTGGCTGCGAAGAGGTCGTTGAACACCTCCGCAAGGAAACCCATTTGTGTGTTTGTGTTTGTGCTTGTAGTGTTTGTGTTTGTGTTTGTGTTTGTGTTTTTTTGTGCTTGTAGACCTCCGTCCCAGTGGAAATGGGCTTGTTTATATAGTGGACTTTAGTCAGATGATACACGCATAAGCAAACACCCAAAGAAGACCATTACGCGTCATGAGGCCACGCTTGAAAATCGCCAAAAACACGCTCACCACTACATGGAGGATGCTATCCATAACACCTAACCCATAAGAGTGTTGATTATCCATTATTTAGGCCCTTGAAGAGGAATAATCCTGCCAAAAACGGAGCCCCTATTTAACTCCGACGCCCCACCCGCAATCTCCGCAATCATCGCCACTAAACGGAGTTTGTGGGGGAGCTAACGGGGCCACATATTTGGTAGCGTTATCGCTGCATTGGTGGCGTATCTACACCTGTATTGTGTTAAATGGTGGCGTATCTACACCTGTGTTGTAATAGAAGGTGGCGTACACCGTTAATAAATTAATGCGATATATTGCGTTCTGTAGTGGAAACCACAGACAAGAACTGAAGCCTTAAGACCGAGAAACAAACCCATACATATCATTAAATTAGCAGTCGACTAGAACTTCTTCGAGAAGTGGTACACCCGTTCGAAGAACCTGTTAGGGTCGCTAATGCAAACGCTGTCGTTGCTCTTCATCAGGGCGTCCAGATCGTTGAACCCGAAGTGGAATTCCCGTAGAAGCACAACAAAGATGGAATACCAGATTCTGTAGCCACTGTTCAGCACAGCGATATCCAGCAGCTGGTAGATCACCGACACGTCGTCCAGGTGCTGTAGCAGCGTGTACGTCATGTTGGAGTTCAGCTGCGCAACGTCGTCCTTGAACTCTCTGTCGCCCAGATACTTCTTCAGCACAGAGTTTCTCGTCACGTTGGCGTTGAACTTCGCCATGGCGACGTCGTCGAACACCGTCAGCCTCATCAGGTTCAGCAGGTTGTACGAGTCCACCTCGTTGAACTTCAGCAGCAGCACGGCCATCAGCAGCTCGTCGCCGACCTGCAGGCCCTGCGAGGAGATCATCTTGATCTTGATCAGACGGCACAGTTTCTCGTGGAGCTCCTGGCCTGGCTGGAACTTGCCCAGCGAGACGAAGAGGCTCTTACACAGCGTGTCGATCTCGGCCATCTTGGACGACGGCAGCTCGGGGATCGCGTCCAGCTTCTGCTTCAGCTCGTGGTACTTCTCGCACTCGGTTTTCTCGCTCTTGGAGCCCATCGTCGCAGACCACACCCTGTAGCGCAGGTGGTCCGGGATGGTGCTCCTGAAGCACAGCTTCTTCATCTCGTGCTGGGTCGAGTTTCTGAGCGTTCCACGGTCCTCGAGCTCGGCCCACCGCTGCTTGTTGCGCTCTCGCGTCTCCTTCAGCGACGCCTCCTCCTCCTGGCGTTTCTTGTCGAGCTTCGCAGCCGTCTCCAGCATCCGGGCGATGTCCTTGCTGTGTTTCCTGGACTCGTCCTGGGGCTTCGGAGGCAGCCATATCGGTCTCGTCGAGCTCAGCGAGTCGGCCTTCTCCTTGGAAATCAGTCTCATGTCGTCCAGCCCGAGGCTCGACGCCTGTTTCACGATGCTCGGCAGGTTCGACGACGACAGCTCTCGCTGCCGGAGCTCCTTCTTCGCAAACTCCTCGGAGGAGGCCTCGTAGAAGCGCGAGATGCTGTGGGCCTCGTCGGCGTGGAGGTAGAAACCGTCTTTCTGGACGAGCGGGCTCGGCGGAGCGCTCCCGGGCAGCGGAGACATCGGCAGCATCGCCTGGGAGTCGTCCATGATGGACTTGATGAGGGCCGGGCTCTTGCCCGAGGACGGGGAGAAGAACGTGGCCGGGCCCTTCGTGAAGGGCACGTTCCAGATGAGCCCGTCCGCGGAGGTCTCGTCGTCGGAGTTGAGCTCGTCGTAGAACTTCTCCCGGTCCCGGGCCTTGGAGCGCTGCCTACGCAGCCGGTACCGCTGCGACGGCGTGAGCGTGTTGATGGACGTTGACGACGAGAGCTTCGGCGTGGACACGCTCTTGTAGAGGGAGGAGCCCAGCGTGGGCGAGCCCAGCGACGAGGTGAGCGACGAGTTGCGCGAGTTGACGTCCTCGCTGAAGTCGGAGCTCGTGATGGAGTCGTTCGAGACGGGCCGCTTCATGATGGAGACGGAGCTCTTGCGGAAGTTGTCGGAGGGCCGGCGTGGGAGTGAGATGCCGAGGCCCTTGGCGAGGTCCTGCGTGCTGCTCCGCTTGAGCACGCGTATCTTGGTGTCGACGGCGAGCGAGACCGTCTCGAGGGACTCATTGAGGGTCTCCATGGAATGTGGGATGAAGGTAGACACAGAGGTGGGATATGGGTGTGTGTGTGTGTATGTGGGTCAGCGAGCGTGGGTCAAGACGGCTAGGGCATGCACTGGATCAAGGGAATGTATGTAGAGGTGATCCAGGGTAGTGATCCAGGGTGGGTAATGTGTTGATCCAAGCCGGATGTGAAGTTGTAGCTTGTGAAGTAAAGCGAACACAGACAGTAACAAACAACGACAGACAGTGACAGTGACAATGACAGACAGTGACAAACAATGAAGACAACAACAATGACACAGCTAGTGACAAATACCAGCAGTTATGGCTATCTAATGGTCGTGCAACGAATGGCGATGGAGCGCAAATGTGAGCGCAAAAAGTGAAAAAAACAACGGTGACTGAGGGGGGACAAGGGGCAAACTAGAGGTGCTGAGCTGGGTCCCTCTTTGCTTGGGTTCAGCTTGCTGGTATTCAGAGATAGCACAAGTAAGTGAAGAAAGCGAAAAAAGGAAAACAGTGCCAATTCCACGTTTGTTTTGGGCTGGTTTGGCTGGCCTGGCTGCCAGTTATGTTTTGGCGCAAAATTGGCGCAAAATTTTGTGCGACACTGGCACAAATCGGGTAATGCATGGAGATGCACCGGTAGGAGCCTAACCCGTATGGAGCAGCGCGAACATCCGTTTGTAGAAGAGTGGCTGTGCGCACAAATGCATGGCTAATTTTAGACAAAAGGGGGGCGAGAACATCTCGCTTTCCACATGCGGCCAGAATTGCGCCAAACTGGCGAGAAGACCCTGGCGTAGACGAGATTGAACCTGCGCAAACGAGCAAAGCGCAAGTGCCAAATGGCGCGATTCGGTATACCCGATCGAGCCGTGAGATCGTGGGTATCCGTTAACCGTATCGCCAGTTGTGCTCTAACAACATCAAAAATGTCTACAAAATTGCCGAAACTGAGACACTTACCATGTGAGTAGGCCCTCTACAATACGCACGCCAAAAATAGGCCTTTCACTAACCTCTCCGCCCTCAGTTACGCCCCTCTCAGACACCGACATTCTCCAGTCCCGTGTGCTTCCATTGCATAGCCGTACAGTTGCGTTTACGCAACTCCGTGGTGTCCGGGTGTCTTCGTTTTTGTCTAGATCACGTGTGCATTGTGTTCTATATAATAAAAATAACATTAGAGCTTGTAGAGTGTGTCCAGGAAGCCCTCAACCAGACGGTCGGCAACACCAGCCGTTTGGACGCTCCCAGCCACACCGTAGAGCGCAGCAGTGTCTGACTTGGCTGGGCCGGAATCCTTTAGCTCTGCAACACACTCTTTAATGGCTTCAACAAGCTCATCAATGACGGGAGCAGAGAGCCTCGTTATCGCCATGTGTAGAGCAGCAGGTTTCTGCAGAGCACTCAGGTGCCATCCACGGTGGGATAGCTTGTCTGCGAGCTCATAGATGTTGATGGCATCAGACCGGAAAGACACAACACATGCGATTGGATCACCAATGATTTCCAGCTCCGGACACTCTTTGGCAATACGTTTCTTCAGCAGCCTTGCAGCCGTGACGATATCACGACACGACTTGACGTAGCCATCATCACCCATCTTCAACAGCGTGGCCCAGCACCCGACCATGAGTGCACCGGGTCTTGAGCCAGCGAGGGTTGGGGACCCATAAACACCACCTGTCCACTCGGAGTTGATGTAGTACTGGGCTGCTCTCAGCTCGTGGCTGCGGTACATGATGATGGAAGAGCCCTTAGGAGCGAATCCGTATTTGTGGGTATCGCAGGAGATGGAGGTAACACCCGGTACTCTGAAGTCGAATGGTGGAATCTCGAATCCGGCTTTCTCCATATACGACACAATGAACGACCCCAAGCAGCAGTCGACGTGGACCGGGATGCTGTACTTCTCACCCAGCGCACCAATCGAGCCAATGTCGTCGACTATGCCGTGTGGGAAGTTCGGAGCAGAGCCAGCGAGCAGCACAGTGTTGCCGTTGATGAGTCTCTCCATCTTCCTGGTGTCGACCTTGTACGTCACGGGGTCCAACGGCACGTGATGTAGCTTGATCCCGAAGTAGTAGCACGCCTTGTCGAACCCAGCGTGCGCAGTCACGGGAACGACCATCTCTGGACGTGAGATTCCCTTCTTCCTCCACCCGTAGAGCTTCGCACTTAAGCACGCCAGCAGCAGCGACTCGGTCCCACCAGACGACGTTCCACCCACACCAGCAGACGGAGCATGGAACAGCTTAAGCACCATCGACACGACCTCGGCCTCCATCTTGCGCACACCAGGAAAGACGTCCGGGTGGAGCTGGTTGGCGACACAGAAGATCCTGAAAGCGTGTGATTGGATGTCGATGACGTCTTCGCCACCGTGGTACACCGCACCGGAGACTCGGCCCTTCTCCCACTCCGTGTGGTCCAGCTGTGAGAGTCTCTTCAGCATCTCTATGATCTCTTTATCGCCGAGGCCGTTGGCCGGAAGCGTAGGGAAGTCTCTGACGTCTGGGGTCTTTAGTACCAGCGAGGTCTCTAGTCCCCTAATGACCTCGCTCACCTCGCTGTCGACCCTGCTCTTCGCCAGGGGAGACCTCAGGAACCAGTGGAAAACACGCTTGGAGACCTCGTTGAAACAGAGCCGCAAGTACCCAAGCAAACCGTACCCAATGACATTCAGCATGAGCCTGTTGAGGTAGGACACCACCAGGCTGTGCGAGTTAGTAGTGGACTTCTAGAGGGGGAACACACACGACTCACCTCACAAACACAACGTCTCGCAGCCTGTTTTTCTGGTTAGAAAGACCGTTTCAAGAGATTAGAGAGATCAATGCGCTTACATCTCGTACATGGACGTCTCGCTCACGTAGCGCACAGCGACGCCGCAAAGCTGCGTGGACTTGGCCTCCACCACGGCGGCGATCTGCTGGAGTGTGGGCTCGATCACGTCCATTTTGAAGCTTCAATTGGCGATGTCTGAAGGGGTAAATGTGGTGTAGACGGCATAGTCGGGCCGGGGAAGAGTATGGGGTTTGGTTCGCGAATAAACAACACCCGGACACCACGGTCTACACATACACAGTAGTAATAGTCTCATTTAAAGCTGGTACGGGGTCGTCGATCTGTGCACCCTCCCGTTTCTGCCGACGTTGAGGGTCGCTCCTCTCTGCTTCACCGTCTCAGACACTTTCTCGTGGTAAAACTCGAGAAACTGGAGCTCGGCGTACATCTTAGCTACCTGGTCTTTAAGACTTAGCTCTCTCTCTTTGTAAGCGAGCTGTCTAAGCTTCATGCCCTGGCCCTCCAGCTTGGCTATCAGCGACTTGTTGAGCTCCTGACAGCTCTTCAGAGCCGTGGCCTTGTCAGCAGCAGTCGAGGTGGCGACCTGGTACTGCTGTCTAAGAGAACCGGTTTTCCCATCCATCTCTGTGATCTCTCTCTGCAACAACTCTTGCTGCTGCTGCAGAGCCTCGATCTCTTTGTCGAGCTCGTCGTCATTCAGCTGTGTTTCACCACTGGCGATCATTTGCATTTTGGTCTTTTTGCCCTCCAATTGTAGCTCTTTCTCGTGGAACTTCTCGTACTCCAGCTCTAGTCTGCCCATTCTCTTCTCGGCATTGGTGGCTTGTTCCTTCAGTGCCAGCGAGTCCTTGAATACGGAGCCAATGCTCAGCTTCGTGTTATCGTCCGACGAGTGCAGCAGCGTAGACTCGAGCCTTAGCGGTCTCAGCTTCTCTTTGTTCGACTCAATCGCACTGGAGATCTCGTTGATCTTGGCGATGGTGAGCTTCGCCAGCAGAGACTTGTACTCCACGCTCGTCATTCGCTCGGGCACAGCTACCGTTTCCAGCTTGAGCCTCTTGGCGTGGTGGTTCTCGCTCACCGGCAGCTCAATCGAGCTCAGCACCTCCTCATCGCTGAACTGGTTGAACGCTGGTAGCTTCGCAATGGGCCATGCGTTCGCAACGGGGTCCTGGAAGAACTTGCGGACGTTCTCAAACAGCACACCACACTCCTTCTCGAACTCGCTCGTCAAGTCGAGCTTCCGTGAGACGAGCGACGAGTACAGCAGCCGTGTCTGGTCCAGGCCCAGCCCTTCAATCACGCCGTGGAGATGCGACTGCAACACCAGCAGCTTAATCAGCGGAACGGGCACGCCCTCGGTGTGGGCCAGGCGCACGTACTGGACGTTCGGGTTGTTCTCGTCGAGCAGAGCATCGAACGACACGATGAAGTCCGGTTTCATCTGCGTGAACGGCGACGACGTGAGCTGGTGCGACGTCACGAGGTGTAGCCGGACCTGGTTTTCCACCTTGACGGGTCTCGTCTTCGGAGCGTAGTCGTCGTCCTTCGCAGACACCTTCTTCTCGCGGCTCGCAACGGCCTCTCGCTTCGTCTCAAACAGTGGGGTCCCACTATACCGTTTGTACCCGATCTTGCGTCCCATGATGAACGCCTCGATCAGGTCCAGCTCCTTGATGTTGTGGCCCACGACGGCGACGTCCACGGGCAGGTCCCCGATCGCACACAGCAGTCTGTCGAACTTGGCGAACTTGTCGCTCGCGTCCATGAGCCTCTCGTGGGACTCCATCAGCAGCAGCCGTTTCGGCATGTAGTGCTCAACGAGCAGGTAGGGGTGGTTCGCAATGCCCAAGAGACCAGCACCCAGCAATGACACCATCTCGGCGGGGGAGAGCACACCGGCACGCTCGTCCTCTTCAGAGCCCCGCAGCTGCGACACGAGCGACGGCCTGTGGAGAGACACCAGCACCTCGACGAGACACCGCTGGACGGAGGAGAGCCCCAGGGGGAGGTAGTACACGCCGTGGGCGTCGCTCTCGTCGATGGTCGCGTCGGCGTCGATGATCGAGCTGAGGTTCATGGTGGTGGTGGAGTTGGAGTTGGTGGAATTGAAGTTGGAGTAGTTGTTGCAGTTGAAGTTGAAGTTCCAGTTGATTTTCGAGACTTCGCGAAATGTTGATGGAACATTATGTCCCACGAGAAGCCACCAGGACAACGCAGAGCCGAGGATCCAGCAGGAGAGATGGACTTCTACGCCCGTGAAGAGAACACCGGCGTGCGCTTCAACTGGAACGTCCTTCCCGTGACGAGGAACGAGTCCGCCGAGGCCTCGCTGGACGTCGCAGCTCTGTACACGCCGATGAGCCCAGTGGAGGAGACCGTCGGTGCTGGCGTCGAGTGCAAGGGCTGTGGCTCCGCGATCAACGCGTTCTGCTCGGTTGACACTGCCGTTTCCGTGTGGACGTGCTCGCTGTGCGGAGTGCGGAACCAGCACCACACACCGTTGACGGTCCCAGACGGGCCAGTCCAGCGATACACTCTGGGTAAAGACCCCTCGCCGATGCTGGTGGTGTTTGTCGTTGATCTGTGTATGGACGCGAGCGAGCTGGCCTGCCTAAAGCCGCAATTGGCCCGTGCGGTGGATGCTCTCGCCGGGTCCAACTTCATGGCTGCGATTGTGCTGTTTGACGAGACCGCTCGAGTGTGCGAGCCCGTGTCGCCCGTCGACAAGACGGTGATCGTGCGAGAGCTCTCCGATGCCGAGATAGCGAGGGTGCTCAAGATTGAGGGGCTCGAGTACTTCACCAGCAGTGTCCAGAGACTCCACCAGCTCATCACGGGGATCCGGCCAACGGGAAAACCCGCTAAGAAGGGCCACAGACCCGCGAGAGCGACGGGGACTGCTATACAGACGAGTAAGGTGCTGATACAGAACAGACAGCACAGAGGCCACATCTTCGTGTTCACCGACGGGCCGTGCACTGTGGGCCCGGGCCGTGTTGTTGACGGTGATAAGTCCAAGACGATCCGCTCCTTCTCTGATATAAGACGCAATAGGGCTAAGTTCATCGGCTCAAAGAGGTTCTACGACCAGCTGGCTAACGCAATGGGCGAAAACGGACACATCAGCGTGTCTCTGTTCGTGTCGGGCTACGACCAGGTCGGGCTCTACGAGATGAGAGCCCTGAGCGAGAAAACCGGTGGTGTGGCGCTGCTGGTGGACTCGTACTCCATGAACATCTTCAGGTCGAGTCTCCACAGGCTGTTTGAGACTGGCGACGGGCCCATCCACCTCAACTGCGGTGAGATCACCGTCAACACTTCACCACAGCTGGAAGTCGCTGGGTTCATTGGGCCGGGCCAGGTGAAGGAAAGTGCTGGTGCCAACGTGAGCGACCACCCGATTGGCCAGGGACTCGGGAACGTCGTGCGACTCGGTATGATCAACCAGTACCACACACTCGGTGTGTTCTTCAGGGTGAGAACAGTCGCGTACTCTTCAGAGAGGAAGACGATGCCCAAAGAGCTGTTTGTCCAGTTCAAGACGAGGTACACCACAGCTGATGGGGTAACCTATCTGAAGGTTGTGACGCTACGACAAAGCACTACGAACAGTGGTAAGATGGACTCATCGTTTGACCAGGAAGCTGCGGTTGTGCTATCCGCACGTAAGGCTATATACGACATTGAGCACGATAGGCTGGATCCACAGGACATAGCAAAGTATTACCAAAGGGAAACAAGTGCACTGCTGAAGAGATTTGCAATCTACGTGCACGATGAACCAAACTCTTTTGTTCTTGACTCCAAATTTGACCTTGTGCCACAGTTTGTCTATAATTTGCTTCATTCGCCTATCATGACTTTCTTCAATACAACACCAGACGAATCAACTTATTACACCTCGTTGTTCAATCGCTCAAATGTCAACGATTCATTGTTGATGATTCAGCCACACTTGACACTGTTCAAAAACGGTACCTCAAATGCCGTCTTACTCGATACTTCTTCATTGGACCCTAATGGTATCTTATTGATGGATTCTTTCGGCCACGTTGTGATCCAAGTCGGTATGAATTTGATTGACTCATCGAGTAAAGACGACCTTCTGAAACCAGTTGTCGAGCAGGCAATTGAGTTATGTTCAACAAGGTTCCCATTGCCAAGATACGTCTTAGCGAATGAAGGTTCAAGCCAGTCGAGATTCTTGAAATCAAGGTTGAACCCGTCTAACATTGACGTTCACACAGAAAGAGAAACGTTAGCAAAGTTTTATAGAAGATTGGTCCAGGATGTGGTCAAGAGGTGATACAAACACGTTCTTCTATATGTATAAGATTAAAGAAAAGGCATGGCAAACACGTGTATACAAATAGATCAATAGTTACCGGATTTCCTCTTTTTAGAGGGATTTATAATCTCTTCAACCCCATCATCATCCATTCCTCTTTTCAAATCATCGTCCTGAACCTCTTGCAGAGAGACTCTTGGGGTCACTGAATTTGAAGAAGTCCTTGTGGTATCATTATTGCTACTATCTGGAATCTCTTCATTCAAGAATTCATCCAAATCAAATGATTGTGGTTCATATTGATTTTGTTGCAACCTTGAAATGATCTCGTTCAAAGAATGTCCTTGTTGTTCGATGGTCTTGGTTAGATCGTCTAATGATGGTGTGGGTTGCAGTGACGGTCTGGTCATATCGACTGACGATGCTCCAGCTGTTGTTCCTGTGCTTGTAGGAGGTGGCATAGCATTTGGGTTTGAATAATCGTTTATAGTGTGTGGTTGAACAGTATTTGCTGGGGTTCTTATAATCTCCTGGACTGGTGATTCATCAATCTCATAAGTGTTATTATTCCCTTGATATGGTGTATTTGATGAAGTCGATGAGTTTGAAACATGACGGTGTTGTTTGATCATTAGCCTTGGTTTGTTATATGGACTTTGTGTATATGGTGTATATGGTGTATATGGTTCCATTGGTGTATTGGTGCTAGCACCATACTCACTTGAGTTGTATGGTTGTAGTTGAGTATGGCCATTCATGTCCAATTGGTCTTCCAACATTGGTACTTTGTTATTACCATAAACAGAGGACAAGAATTGTAAGATTTTTTCAACTTTCTCATTTTGAACCATATTTCTTTCCCTTGTTTGGAAGAGCTCTTGCCAAAGTAAATCATTGTCTTGACGAACTCTGGACAATTCTTGGGTGATTTTCAATTGATTCGATTTCAAAGTGTTTAATTCCGAAATCAACATTGAAATATCCAATTGATTGAAGTTATGGTTCGAAGAAGGACCACTATCATTTGAATGATCATTATCGTCTTGAGGTTTGTTTCTCACAATCTTATCCAGTAGTTCAGGATGGTCCCTTTGGAAATTATCATTAGCAAATTGCCATCTATCATCACTGTGCATTGAGCCAGAATTTGGATCCAGCACTTTATGCCAACCATACATATTCAATTGTCTGACAAAAGATGCAAAATTGGAGTGTTTGAAATATTTCGGTAATATTTTCTGAACAAAGTTTTCCCTATGCGATACGACAAACGACTTGCCATCATTTGACCAAGATATCAGCTCATGGTTTGATTTATCATTTACCATTGACCAAAGCTTCATAACAAAAGCAGGCTTTGATTTCGGGATGGCCTTGGCTTTGGGTTTGGATCTTGGCTTCAAAAGTGTTAATATACCTGTGTTATCTGTTCTATTCTGTTGCTGTTGCTGTTGGTTTGATATCAATGAAGTTACAGGTTCATCTTCAATAGGGGTGATTTGTGGCAGTGGACGGCTGTCTTGGTCTAGTAAAGATGGCGGTATGACCATATTTGTAGTGTCGATCTGTGGTGTTACAACGCCAATCGAGTCATCATCGAAATAAGGTGTAGTTGTGGTGTCCATATTGTTATTCTGCATCTGGTAAGTGGTGGCGTTGTTCGTTGGCGGACTGTGCCAGTGGTAAGATTGGTGCTGTGGTAAACTAAAGTGATTTGCAGAGAGGCCAAGCGCTTTCTCCTTGAGTTTTTGCTGGTGTTGTTGTAGCTGTAATTGTAGTTGCAACTGTTGCTGTAGGTTCAATTGTTTCACAGAGGACAATGACAATGGCAGTGGTGATGGCGAAGGCAGGTATCCAGGTTCAATATAGTCAGCAGAGTTCAATGGAGATATATCAGGAGCGATCACCGGCTCTGGAGGGAGTTTATCCATTCAAGGAGAAGGCCTTTTCAAAGAAAGAACTTTTATTACTGAAGCTGGTTGTGTGTTGGCCGTGGGAAAGTGGCAGACAGGAAAAAAAAAAACTCCAGCTTATGTAACCACTTACGTAAGCAATTGTGCTGGTGCGAAACAGGGGGACCTGGGTAAACAATTACGTAAGCCGTGGCGGGCGTGAGTCGGAAGGTGGGTACCGCCGTGTGTGAGCCCAATTGAGTGTGTATGGTTGTGTATGGTGGGGGTGAAGAAGAGGGAGAAGAAGGAAGAGAAAAAAACGCCAGGTGTTAACTTCTAAGGGCCACGGGCGGTGGGGCGAATTAGCCGCCGACCTTCCCAATCAGGAGACACTTCAGAACCAGGATAAAGTTCCATCGCCTTCCATGGCATTCCACTTTCTCGGGGCCGTTGCCCCGGGCCGCGCGATGTGTGCTTACGTGTGTTTGTATGTGTGTGTCTATACGTGTGTGTATATACGTGTGTACCTCCCTTATCGGGATTTGCTTCAACACTTTCTACAGCCCAGACCCCTGAGGGCCGCCCGCTACAGCAGCCCAGCGTAACGGACACACACAGAGCCACCGGCGTGGCCCTCCAGCCTGTGTCGTCACCACCACCGCACACGGGGCCCAGCAGTAGACCGTAGATAGGCAACACCCGGACACCCGAGCATCCGCACACCTAGAAAAAGCTACTACTCGACTACGCGTGTACACGGAACAGCGGTGTTGTGTGTAGGGAGTGCAAGGATGAGTCCCAAGGCGAAGAGACCGCCGCGTGCGACGCTCGAGCAGAAGATCATGGTGCTGGACTACTTCCACCGGTCGCAGCGGACGCAGGCGAACACCGTGGACCACTTCAAGGAGGAGATGGCGATATCAACAAGCTCGATATCCGAGTGGTTGAAAGAGGAGAGCACCCTGCGGGAGATGTACAACGCTGCGAGCGGCCAGTTCCGGCAGGCCAAGCGGAAGCTGAAGTTCAAGTACGAGCAGATCAACACGGAGATGGACAAGCTGGTACGACAGCGGAAGAAAGACGGCCTGGAGATCACAGAGCCCGTGCTGAGGGAGCACTGGCGTGTGTTTGCAGCTCGGTTCGGAGTCGAGGACCCCAAGCGACTCAACGTGTACTCGCACGGCTGGCTAGCACAGTTCAAGAAGAGACACGGGCTCGACAAGCCGAGACAGGTGCGGATCGAGGGCGACGACGAGGACGAGGAGGACCGCGTGGAGTCGACTGTTGACGATGCGATGGACGACGAGATCCAGGAGCCGCAGGAGCTCGCACAGGAGCCCGTGCTGCCCAACTCGCTACAGCTACAGAGACCAATTGATATGAACCACCAGTCTTCTACAGCGACGACGGCGACGGCCGCGCAGCCTTTCCTGGACGAGTACAACGAGGACTACATGCAGTCGCTACAGGGCTACGAGTCGCTGATGTCAACACAGGCCGGGTTCCTAACGCCGCAGTTCAGACAGACACAGGCTCTACACAGCTCGCAGCTCCAGCAGCCGATGGTGTACCAGGCGAGACCCCGAAGCCAGGCCCAGAAGCAGCAGCAACAAGCTCAACAAGCTCAAGCTCAACAAGCACAGCAGCAAGTACAACAAGTACAACAACAACAAGTACAGCAACAGCAACAAGTACAACAACAGCAACAACAACAGCAACAAGTACAACAACAGCAACAGCAACAGCAGCAGCAGCAGCAGCAGCAACAGCCCTTGTCGGAAACAGACATCCAGCTGTTCCTGACCAAGTACTGTCACGACTTCTTCACCACCAACCAGTCGAACTACCCAGAGTCGCACAAGCTGTTCGTACAACTACACGAGACGTTCACGCGGGAGAAAGACGAGTACGGTAATAAAAGGCTCAAAGAGCTGCTGTACAAGAGGTAGTGTGTATTTATGTACATGTTACTCAGCAAAGTCAATCACGCCAGAGCCTAGGCATCGATCACCGTGGTACATCGCGAGGTACTGGCCCTGGGCGATGGCTCTTCTCTTGCCATCCAGCTGTATCATCAGCTTGCCGTTACTGTGGCTGAGTCTCTTGATGAGCGACGGCTGCTGCAACGACCTGTACTGGACGTTGAGCTCAGCCAGTGGGTACTCCAGTGGGTCCTCGCCTACGAACTCGGACACGTAGATCAGATCTTTGTACAGCCTATCGTTGTCACCACCTTTGACGATGACGATCTCGTTGGTATCGAACCTCTTCTCGCTGACGAACCACGTTCCTTTATAGTGTGGGTCGCCCTGCGGCATCGAGATTCCACACTTCTGCCCAATCGTCAAGCTCCACAGCCCCTCGTGCTGGCCCCATACTTTGCCGTCTTCGGTGATTATGTTACCCGGGGTCTCCTCAATGAAGTTCTTCAAGAACTCACGGAACTTGAGCTGCGTTGGGTTCACAAAGCACAGGCCCGTGGAGTCGGGCTTATCCGCAGTTGGTAATGACAGTTCCTTCGCCATTTGCCTAATCTCAGGCTTTGTGTAGTGGCCAATCGGCAGCAGCAGCCTATTCATGACCTTGCGATTGATCTGTGACAGATAATAGCTCTGGTCTTTACCCTTATAGTACGATCTCAGTAGGTGCACATCCCCATCGGGGCTAGTCATGATCCGAGAGTAGTGGCCCGTGACGAGCCACCACTTCTGTCCACGGTATTTCTGCGCAACGTACTCCACCAGCCTGCCGAACTTGACGTATCTGTTGCAATTTATATCCGGGTTCGGTGTTATGCCCTTGGAATAGCTCTCGATCATGGGCTCGAACACATCGAGCCAGTACTCTTTCTCGAAGACGGCCTTCTCTAGCGGTATTCCAAGCTGTGAACACACCTGCTGGACGTCTTTCCAGTCCTCTTCCAGGCACCGCTCGCTGTCCAGCTGGTTCCAGTTACTCATGAACAGGCCCTGTACGTTCGGGAACTCGCGCTTGTACAGAGAAGCAGCAACAGACGAGTCAACTCCAGACGACATAGCGACGATGATGAGGTCGTCTCGGTGTGGTGTGGGCTGTGTGTACCCCCTCGGGAAGCGATCTTCGGGCAGCACACTCAGAAAACGACGCTGCACACACCTAAGCACATTTGATCGCGTGGGGAGCCGTAGCATCTCGCGTAGTGTGGAATTCTGTGAGACAGAGAAGCATCCAGCCGGTACTAACAGCCGTTTTGTGTCAACATTTCGCGACTCGAGGAAGAAGAGTGAAAAAAAAATAAACCCCCAATCTGGCAATCACAGGGCTCTTCTCGGGCAAACACAGCCAAGGGGGTAAATGAAGGCCTTGAAGCGGACACTCGAGGCTCTGAAGGCGTCCAATGCTCTGTCTGTGGTTACGCCCTCGCTCAGCTACACAGAGCTCACTGAGAAGGTTGCGAAGCGAACGCTGCAAAACTGGAGCGATGAGCCCGAACAGAAGAGGAAGTTCCCCCACGACACCACCCTCTTCGTCGATAAACCACCAAAGGAGCTGAACCTGGCCGAGATTGCGAAGCTTGTGCGGCTGGACTCACAGTGTAGCCGTACGAAGTTCAGACTCATGAGCGACAAGCCGGAGATGGACGGTATGACCATCTCACCACTGATGAGAAGGCTTCTGAACAACGGGCTGTACTACCAGATGTTCGCCAACACCCCGGAGAGAACCCAGCTGGTGCTCCAGAACATGGACTCTGTGCCGGTTCCCGTCCAGGTAACGCTTGCTGAGACTGCAAGAGGCGGTAAGCCCTCATACAGAGAGGTGTCCCCACCACAGGATACGCTCGTGAAGATTGAGATTGACGGGACCAGATACTTGCTAGCGACGCCCTCGCTTTCGCTGCTGACGAGGATGAAGGGCATTGGTGTCCCTGAGAACCATCCAGAACATGCGAAGCTCGCCCACGTGACTGTGCCACACCCTTTGAGGCCGTCGATGTTCATCGTTTTCCATTCAGTACCACCAACGGAGACTAGACGCCTGATTGCATTGATTCCAGGCCATGTGCAAGAGCATCGCCAGTTCTTCTCACCATTAGAGCCAATTGAGCCACCGGGGCCCATCACGTACCAAGATAGAGCATATACGCTGCGAGAACTAGACGAGGTCATCGGTAAGCGATTGCTTGTTGCTCCACCATTGATTTCCACGGCTCCGTTCATGTGTACGAAGCATTACGATGATCAAGGCGAGCCCATTACTCGTGTCTTGAATGGCGAGGAAGTCTTGGACCCTAGCAAGTTCCAGGTTCTACCAACACAGCAGAAACTGAGGAAATCGACCTCTATGAAAAGAGTCCAAATGACCACGCGGACGAACCAGTACCCTTTGACACAGATCAACAGTGGAGAGATCTACGACATGTTGAAATTCACAGCAAAGAGCAGGATGTTTCGCAAAGTTGGTCCAATCACCTCGGATATGATTCGTGGTGTTATCCTGGATAACGATGTTATATCTGAAGACTTGCTGGCCGAGAAGAAAACTGTATTACAACTGCTGAACCAATCGATGCACTGGTATAAACAGTCAGATCTATATGATGAGTTTAAATGGGTTCAAAGTCTGGGAAAACTACTGAAGAAGGGCGAGGATGTCGATAAGCTACTGGTTAGTCGCATGTATTCATTCACATCAGATGCTAGTCAACTAAACGAGTATGTTGTTCAGCTGGCCAATTACATCATCTACATAGAGTCGCAGATGGCTTACCAAAAAGGGCTCGCCAAAGAGAGGCATGAGTTTGTAACACAGTTGCTTGGAAATGTTTTGATTAGAGTGTTACAAGGCCCAATTCGCCGTCTCTTCCCTGAATTTGCACAGTTCTGGGTCAAAGAGCTTGAATTTGACCGAGTGAAGATCCCCAAAATATCGTCGAATGAGCTCAAAACCAATGATTGGAACCATTACATCAAATTCTCCCAAGAAGACATAGTCGCACCACAACACCAGCAGCGCATTCTGGATATCACCGGTGTTTTATACGGTTACCCGCACTTACCCAGCCCATATAACGTGCAGTTTGAGATTAGTGGTGTTGAATCCAAAGAGGACCAGCTCTTCCTGCAGTTTGTTATTGGACAGTTCGGGACCCAAGCAGTGTTTGTTGATGAAGCTGGCCTACTCGAAACGAGGTCTTACCTGGACCCGGTATACAGCAATGGTGCGATGGTAGTGCCCTTCAGGACGATACCGGACTTGACGAGTCTCAACGAGGAGTCTACTAAGTGGTGCGAAGCGATTGCGGGACTAGAAATCACACAGCCGTGGACCAAGGACTGTCTCAAGAAGCTCAAACTGCAAGTAAGACACAGTCTCAAGTACAACGACCACCACGGCAAGGGCCAGGAGCTCAGCAAGCTGTACACTTTCCTCACAAACCATTTCAGCCAGGACCTCGATAAGCTGCTGAGCGAGTACCAGGCGACCGAGAAGAGCACACCGTCGCCGTTCAAGACACTGCCACCGGAGCACATCGAGAAGCAGCTCAACGAGTTCCTGTGAGCCTCTCAGCACGTTCATAGAAAGTATTCATGTTGTCGTTCAGGCGGAGATAGTTCTGTAGAAGCGTGATCGACCGCACCAGCAGCTCGTTGTACTTGAGCTCCATGCGCTTGAAACGGTCGAAGTGCGTTCCCAGCTCGTGCTCACGAGCCAGCACACCAACGTCCACATCGACTACCCTCGGCGACTTGTCGAGGATCTGCTGTATCTCTAAGCAGTGCTGGGCGATGGACGCTATGGCTTCCAGCTGCGACTCCACAACGCTTCTTTCAACGGCCAGCTCCTCGGGGTCAATCGTGTACAATGTGTCCAGGTGCAGTCTCACACGGGTGGTGTTGATGTTCCTGATCAGCTTCAGCAGCGGCTGTGTGCTCAGGAAGCCATCGAGCTGCTGGGATATCAGCCTGAGCGACTCGGCTGCTGTGAGCGTGTTGTCGTCTGAGAGATCGGCTGCGGCCTCGAGGTCCGCTGTGCGCCGCTGGAGGAGCTCCATGGTGAGGTTTGTGTAGTAGTGGTTTCGGTGGTTTATCTGGTTTAGTGGTGGTGTAGTTGGAATCAATGGTAGTTCAGTTGGGCTTAATGATGAGACGTAAACACCGATTACATAAGCATTACATAATCTTCGCGAGGTGGCCACTTTCGCGAACCGAAGAGGACACTTGCCCAATTAGGGGCGAACTCTTTTGTGGACACCGCGTTATACTACACAAAACACCCTACAAACACCACCAACCAGGCCTCGTTACTTAAGACAGGCTTGCCACAGACCACAAACAGACCCCAGACTCTCCCCTCACAGTCCCCTTCCAATGGTGAGTCCCTCGCTGCGCAGCTCGCGCGTGTAGCAACAAGCACTAACATCGCACAGTCCAGATCCGGTGTTGTTGTCGCTGACGAATCGCTCAAGGCCTTTAACGACCTCAAGCTCGGTAAGAAGTACAAGTTCGTTCTGTTCGAGATCAACGCCTCCAAGACCGAGATCGTCGTCAAGGAGACGTCCACCTCCACCGACTACGACGAGTTCCTCGGCAAACTGCCAGAGGACGACGCCCTCTACGCCGTCTACGACTTCGAGTACGAGCTCCAGGCCGGCGAGGGTAAGAGATCGAAGATCGTCTTCTTCGCCTGGACCCCAGACACAGCTCCAATCAGATCGAAGATGGTCTACGCCTCTTCCAAGGACGCACTGAGAAGATCCCTCAACGGTGTCTCCACCGACATCCAGGGCACTGACTTCTCAGAGGTCTCGTACGAGACCATCTACGAGAAGGTCTCCAGAGGTGCCGGCTCCCACTGAGTAGCTCAATTGATTAGTTTTACACGCATTGCCCGTAGTCTTAGTCCCGTAGTCCCACAGTCTTGTAGTCCCGTGGTCTGATAGTCCTGTGTGGCCCGTACCGCGTCCACAAGCGAAAACAAACAGGCCCAAGCTACACGTTCGGCTCCATCTCTCTACCTATTTCCCCTCAAACAGCCCATTTGCAACGCCAATTCATCCACAGAAATGGCATGGCCTCACTTAACGCCCGAGGTGGTGCGACATCCAGTTTCAACGGGCGCAAACGAGCCGAAAATCGTCGATTTGGTGCACCCAACGGCCCTCCATCACCCTACGCTGGTATTAACAACAACCTCATTACACCTGCTCGACCACAACAACAGAGCGTATTTGGCGTCCCACGAACGGTCAAACGAGAGCATTGAGCAGTACGGCTATAACGTGAGGGCTAAGCATAACGACGAGGACACCGTCGTTGTGGTCCAGACGGATAAAGACTTCCTCCTGGTCTATACCATTCTCCATCCAGAGATGAATAGGCAATCATCAGACGAGGAACTGCTGACAGTGTTCACTTCCTCGGGCACTTTGATCCAGAATGGCACTGTCCAGGACAAACAGCCGGGATTCTTCGAAAGAGTCACGATCGAGCAGCCAATTCCCAAGTTTCAGCTGAGATTTAAACTGTTCTTGAAAGTAACCCATGGGATTATCACTTATCTACCGTTGAACAACTGGCAATTTCTCCTTGTCACCGGCCATAACGTTCAGATGTTGAACTTGGGAGATGATCTACACGAAATCCTCGAGGTCGCAAACGCCGATAAGATCACACAGCTGCTGAAATTGGGCAAAGATATACTGGTTATAAGGCAAGACGGCTCACTGTCGAAGTTGGTTAAGCACACAGGCGATAAAGCGTACAAGGCTGAGGATCCTTTTATCGTGGAAGGAGTGACTTTGTGCTCTGTTAATGACAAGTTCAATCTTCTTGCGCTGGTCATTGATAATAAGCTGAGTCTGTATAACTACCTCACCAAGACCGTAATCAAAGAGATTCCAGTCGCAAACGTCTCCAAGATACAATGGTCTAAAGACGGCGACCATCTGTTTATTCTCTTAGCTGGTAACTGGTGTCTCATGTCGACTTTTGGCTCCATAACATTCCATAGTGGAGAACACGATTACGAATCAAAATGGCTAAACTCGATCACCAATGGTATACTGTCCTTTAACTACATCGTCCTAACAGACTCAAACAAAATCTACATACAACCATTGATCAAACAGCTCAAGTCACAAACCAACCATAACTTGCAAAACCCAATACTTGCCTCAGGGTCGGAGGTTCATGTCTACACTGGCCACTCTATGCCAATTGCATCTACAAATAAGTGTATCAACTGGAATGTCATCAAACTACCCTTTAAAGAGACTTATCAGCTACCCAACATTCAACTTGGCTCAGTATCTCCAGATGGTCGCATTCTAGCATTATCAAATAAAAATTCTTTGCTGATCTACTCAATATTGGAACGTGAATGGAGCTTTTACATCAATGACTATAATCATGACCTTCATTTGAACCAGCTGACATGGCACAACCAACATAATCTGCTGATGATCACGAATAAGGCAGCGACACATTCAGAGCTTGTAATCTTCGATTTCCGGAAATTCAATGCTAAAGAGACATTCAACTCGGATTGTGTCGTTTTTAAGTATGATTTGGGGTCTGATATTGTTCTGCTGAACTGTTTGGGCAACGACTTGATACTTTACACCTCACAAAACAAGTACTATCACTTCATTATTGAAATGGGCACAGGCTTAAGGATAGACTTAGTGAAAATTCTCAACATGGGGATGATTTTCAATAGCGAGGTTGACCATCTAAGGTGTCTTATCAAACTGGAAGATCCAAATGACCCAGATGCTCACAATCTGCTATGCCTTAACAATGGTGATTTGATCCTACTTAGACAATCGCAGAAACGGTATGAAAAACTGTTGTTATTCGAAAGAATAGAGTACATTCACATGATCAATGATCAGGAGTTTTACCTTTTCAATGGTGAAGACATTCTACTTGTTAAGAACTTAACAGAGCTGATTGAGACCAAGGACCTCTCCAAAACTGTTCTCTCAATTCATCCGGAGACTTATCCTATGCTTTTAATCATGAGTAGGGGAGTTTTCGTCACGATTGAAACGAATTTGAATAAAAGGAAAACCATGGAACTCAACACCATAAACTCGAAGAATTGTATATTTCTTCATGATCTGATCAGATTTGAACTGAAAAATGATATTGAAAAAGTGTACCATAAGTACAAGAGTTACAAAAATTTCCAGTTTGCCCTGGAATTACTGCTTTATCAAACAGTTGTCAATGAAGAAGACCTCATTCCAGTAATCAAGTTGTTAAAACTGAACCCAATCTATGAGTTGAATGTTGTCTCTAAATGCTTAAGAAAAATTGAAATGACCTATTGGAAAAGATTGATGACTCAATTGGGTTACACGTCTCCACAACAACTCTTGACTAAGAGTATTGAACTGAAACAGTTCAAGACATTGGGTATACTGGTGATTATCTTCTTGAACTACCAAACAGAGCAACACAGTGACGGCTCCTTGCAAATAGATGAGGCCCAGCTGATCAAAGTTTTGAAACTGCTATACGAAAATGCTCATGACGATGATGAACTATGGGAAACCGCATTTGAACTTTTGCGATTCTTCAAGCTATTAGACTCATCTGGAGAGCTATTGAAAAAATGTGAAAAGGCATTGACAAACACTCCTATTTAATATATGAAGAAGGTAGAAGGTTAATTCCCTTATTCTGTAGAAGTTCTTCCCCAGTTTACTTGAAATTCCAGCGAAAGCATAGGTGTACCAATCCAGAAACGGGCCCTAGAAGCGACTTTCGAGCCTTTCACTCCTTCCTGGTGCCGATCGTGCCCTTTCTCTATGTGTACGATTTGTAATGTGCTTGATAGACACTTTAATGGGTCTCGAAGCGCTTCTCTAGCACTGGCTTCACTAGCGCTATAACTACACAGCAAACAGCTATTTTCCATTAACAAGCACACATCGAGGTGCTGATCCTCATAGAGAAGTATTCTGCATTAACTAAGTACCAACTGTACCAGTCCTAGCTTAGTGTGTCTAGTTGGTATACTAGTGCTGCCCTAACCATCTGGTACGCCCACGCTCGTCCACAGCAGTCACGTGACATCGTGCAATCCTCGTGCTTATCAGCGATGGAATAGAGACGTAAATAAGGCAATTCTACTATAACTTGGGCCGCTACGCCACTACAAAGCATAGAAAGAGGGGCTTCACTATCCACTCTCAACCACTCTCGACCACTCCAGACCCCTCCACCGGGTTTATCTCCATTCCAGGCCTGTAAGACCACGGGGACTTATCTTTGTCGCTGGAACATCCACTTTGGGACATATCTTCTGGTAGATCCAGGCACGCTTTGATAGAAACACCACTGATTCACATCCCCTACATCCATTACTCCTACTCTTATACTTCCCTCCTATACTCCCTCCTATTACTCCCACTCCCCTACTACTCCCACTCTACTCCCAACATGGACAAGAAGAACGTCTCGGTTCAGGTAGCCTCACGCTCCAACTCTGACTCGTCTTCACTATCCGAGATCGAGCCCATCCTATCCCCCTTCAAGGAGTACTCCGCCATCATCGTCGACGAGACTCTCCAGCTGGACCTGGAGGAGCTCCCACAGGGCCGTAACCTCGGTCTCTTCTCCACCATCATCCTGTTTATCTCTCGCATCATTGGCTCCGGTATATGGACTACGCCCTCTGCTGTGCTGGTGATGGTTGGAGGGAACCTCTCCCTCTTCTTCGCTCTGTGGCTGATCTCTGCACTCGTGGCTTTCTCGGGACTATACATCTACCTGGAGCTGGGCTCCATTGTGCCTAGATCTGGAGGCTCAAAGGTGTTCCTAGAGTTCATATATAAGAGCCCAAAGCTCTTAGCGTCTGTTGTGTTTGGCTTGTTCTCCATCTGCTTCGGTATCTCTTTGTCGAACGCTATGGTATTCGGCAAATACGCTCTTTACTCGTTCGGGGTTTCGGCTGATTACATCGACTCTACCAAGAGTGCTAACATCATCGGCTTGGCTCTGGTCGTTAGTGCTACCTGTCTCCACGGCCTGAGTGTGCACCACGGTATCTTCGTCCAGAACCTGCTGGGCTTCTTGAAACTGCTGCTCATTGGTGTGATGGTCATCAGCAGTTTGTATGTGATTTGCTTCCCTAAAGAGCTGACGGGCCTGGAAAACCACCTACACTTGAGCGATTTCTCCAAGTTCCAGGACTCTAAGCTGGTTTCCTTATCGACCATCTCTGCTGGATTACTACAGTGTTTCTTCACATTTGGTGGTTGGAACTCCGTTCACACTGTGGCCTCAGAGATTGAGAACCCAGTGAGAACCATCAAGATCGCAGGTCCGGTCTCGCTGGGTATTGCTTTCTTGAATTACATGCTGATGAACGTTGCTTACTTGAAAGTGATCCCATATGATGAGCTCGTCAAAGCTGGCCCATTGATTGGCTCTGTATTCTTCACGAAGATCATGGGCGAAGGTATTGGAAGACAGTTCGTTACCATTTCAATCGCACTCTCGTGTGCTTCGAATGTGTTTGTTGTTGTCTATTCCATCTCTCGTATGAACCAAGAAGTGCTCAGAGAAGGATACCTGCCATTTGCTAAGGTCTTAGCATCAAATTTCCATCATACAAATACGCCATTATACGCTTTACTCATTTGCTGTTTCCTCACATCATTCTGGCTCATCATCTTACCACCTGAAGGCCAGGCATTCAATTATATCGTTTCATTAGAAGGCTATCTCTCTCAAATTATGGTCTTATTTGTTTGCATTGGCTTGCTCATTATCCGTCGTCGTTACCCGAACCAGAAAGCTCCAATAAGAGCCTCCTTATTAGGTACTTATTTCGTTGTTGCCATCTGTTTGTACGTCACGTGTGCACCATTCTTATCACCAATTGACTCGTCTACGGCATTGGATTTCTTACCACCATATCATATTTTAGACTTGATCCTTCTCGGTGTGTTTGTTACATACTGGGCAATGATGTTTAGGGTCTTACCTAAGGTTAGAGGGTATGATTTGGAAGTCGACACTGTTGAGTTAGAGGACGGGTTAACTGTTAAGCAATGGAACAAAGTGTGGCACTGAGGTCTGGGTTTCTTGGAAGGTTTGGGATTTATCATGGTTTATTTATAGATAAGTAAAGGTTATATTTATATCAAGTGATCCTCAGCGTAGTCACTGGAGGGATTGTCTTCTAATGAAAATGAAGCCACTGGTTATAAAGGCCATGTACAACTTTGAAAGGAAAGGAGCCCATAACTGTGCTTCGATGCTCTTTCTAACAACATGACCTCGTTCATAGACATGTACTACCCTACTTCATACCGAATACCCAAAGGAATGATAATCTCTGTTTATATATTTACAAGCTACCCGGGACTCAAGCTCATACATCCTCAAAATACAACTCGTAATGGCCAGAACAGCCAGGGTTAAATCCACTATGGCACATTGGACATTTATACTGGCCACTAGCATACTCTTTGAATGTCATTTCATGAGCGCAAACACCACAAACAACTAGTTTGTGAGTCGAGTTTACACTATACTTGTCGTCTAGTTTACATCCGTGCTTGTGGCACTGGAAACAAGGCCAGTACTTATCACAACATTTGAACTTTAGAGAGACTATATCAAGATCGGTGTGGTAATGATTACACCTTGACTGGTCATCCACGAGCTCACCATGGATCGTTACTGTCGTCGTCGGTGTTCTTATTATTAGCTTGCTATCTGAGCGTGTTCTCTGTGTGTTCATCACGGAGAATAACGCTGAAAGGCTTCTTCTCGTGAGTGTTCGGGTAGTTGATGTTATGGCTGAAGTGTTTTTGAATGTTCCGGCCACGGAACTGCACGTGACCGTCGGAACATTCCGAGTTGTATACAGAGCAAATACGAAATCGAAGCGTTTGAATTGGATGAAAAATCAGAAATAATTATAAATAAGCATTTGTAGTTTACCAATGTTCCTGGTGCTCTGGAACCAGGGTCAGGACTTTGCCGGTCTTGATACACTCTTCAACGTTCTTAACGACTAATTCTTCCATATCCTGGATAGTTTCAACGGTGAAAGTACCCATGTGTGGAATTGCTAACACATTAGGCAATGATACCAGCTCCATGTTGACGTTTGGTTCGTTTTGCATCACGTCTAGTCCCGCAGATCTTACAGTACCGTCTTTCAAGGCCTTGATGAAGGCCGTCTCATCAATAACACCACCACGAGCAGTGTTGACGATGACAACGCCCTTCTTCATCTTTGAGAATGCCTCCTCATTGACTAGCTCGAAAGTGGCCTTGTTCAAAGGGATGTTGATTGAGATTATGTCGCTCTGGCTGAGTAGCTCATCGAAAGACACATACTCGGCACCACCACTCAGCTCCTCAGACAACTCTTTTCTGTTGTGATAGATGAACTTGCTGAACCCGAAAGGCTTCAATTTCTGTAAGATATTACGCCCGATGCCACCCATACCGAGTATACCCACGGTTTTCCCTCTTGGATCATGAGCAATCGAAGCACCGGCACCGGCAAAGACACCAGACGACGCCCACTCACCGTTCAGCAGTTTCTTCTGTCCTTCACCAAAGTTTCTCAGGGCTCCAAGCAGAAGGAAGACGTGTGTGTCTGCAGTAGCGTCATTGACCATACCCGGGGTGTTGGAAAGCTGGATCTTCCTCTTCAGCAATGCAATCGGGTCGACCTGGTCGTACCCGGCACCGTTGTGGTGTACTGAGACGACCGAATCAGGCAGGCACGAGATCAGCTCCTCGTCAAACACGCCTGTCTTCTTAGCAGACGCAAAAGTCCTGGTGATGTGCTTAATACCGACGTTTGCGTATTCACCTTGTAGCTTCTGTAGGAACTCGCTACGGTCCTTCGAGTCGTCGACTATAACTGTGGCGTGGTCCTCGAGTCCTCTCCACGCCTCTTGGGCGTAGTAGACATCTCCGAGACGTAGAACAACTGGTTTGGACATTTCTGGCTGGTGTTAATTGTTGTTCATTAGCATCGACAGAGAGTGAGCGGACGTAAATGCTGTTTACCCCGCAAAATTTTCCGGGGTTCCGGTTACACAAAGACTCGGTTACACAAAGACTCGGTTACACAAAGACTCGGTTAAAAACATACACAAAGCATACACAAAGCATACACAAAGCACAAAACATCACCACTAATGAACGGCACGCGCAACTTCCACGTGAGAAAGTACTCTTTCCACAGAGACGGCCAATGGGAGCACTTCCCTGCACGCAACGATATCTCCCTAACCGTTATAAGCCGTGCTACGCTGAAGATCATCTGGAAGAGCTCTGTGCTGGTATGACTACACTAATGTTTATGTCTAATGCCTATTCAGGCCGCTAACGGCGTACACAGGAGGAGGTGCGAGTCCACGAGCTCGCGATGTACTCCAAGAGCCCTTCCATCGGGTTCAAGTACTACGCTGGCGATGCTTTAGCTGGTAACATGGAGCTGAAGAGGTTCCAGGTCTCGTTGGTTTCTCCTCATGAGCACCAACAGTGTGTCTCTTACTTACGTAATGAGTGTGCTCTCCCTAGTTCTTTGTCTGGAATGTCGCAGCCACAGCCCTTCGACTTTGCTATGCCCATGGCTCCGTACCAGCCAGTGCCAATGTCTTTCTTCTCCCAGCCGGCTCTTTCCCAGCCGGCTCTCTCCTTCACCCAGCCAGACGTAGACTACCTGTCCCAGATCCTAGACCCACAGAGAGATAACACCACGTCTGCGGTGTCGCTGGACCAGCTGGACCAAATGGGCGACGATGAGCTCAAAGACTTGCTGAGAGATAAGCTTAGGGATGCTGGGTTTATTCAGTTTGTGGAGAGGCTCGAGAACTGCCTGAAAGAGATGCAGTGATGTCTACTCTTTAGCTAGAATACAGGTGTTTGCATGGTATTAGAAGCATAGCTAGAACATGATCGCTAGTAGCACTGGTAAGGCCATCATTGAGGCGTACAAAGAAGAAGCACCAGCAGTAGAAGACGAGGTGATGGACGAAGAGTTAGTGGTGGTAGACGAAGAAGTAGCACTGGAAACAGTCGCATTGGTGGATAAAGAGGAGAAACTGCTTAGAGTAGGGCTCGCATCTGCGACAACAGTTAGGAAGTCCTCGGGCATGTAGAAAGTGGAATACCCAGCTTCTTCCATTAGCGTGGAATACCACGGGAAAGCCGTCATCATGGTGTAGAACTCCTCAAAGGGGAAACTGTTACTAACGATAACACTCATCAGCTGGTCAGTATCGCTCACTGCTGGCATAGCAGCAATGTAGTCTGCAACGCCTGTTGGGAATTGCATGTTATTGGCGTTCATATACTCCACTGCTGTTGAGTAACGGGTGTTCAAGTCCAGCAGCACGGTCATGATGAAAGTACCGTCCGACTGGAGTGCTCTAGTAGAAGCAGATGCTACGTCCTCAGACTTGAAGGAAGTCGTTTGTGCATAGATCGAGGTGAAGATGGGAAATGTAGCGAGTGCGGTAGTTAACTTCATGGTGGTGTATATGGCTGTAGAGGTGGATCTGAGGGTGCTGGGCGTATTTACAGAATTTAAAGGACAAATTACACGGTAGAGGTATCTTTATCACGCTGGTCAACTTTTTGAGGCTCTTTGATCGCTTGTTTCTCGAGAATGGCGTTCATCACGTACTTCCACCGTTGATGCATGTCCGTAATTACCCGATTGGGACGCCAATGGGAGCCCATACACCAACACTCAAAACAGCTTAGAATTGGTCCTGAGAGTGTGTCTAGTATTGAAGCAGAGTGTATGTTTCAGAACTATACGTGGTGTTTCATGTCTACGGTTGCGTTTTGATAAACTGCTATTGGCTGTATGTAATCATTCCATCTCAATGGTGTAAGTCTTCCAGACACCCAAGTGAGGAGGCCCTTTACAAACCGACATAGTACCGTTTGTAAGATCGTAAATAACACTAGCAACAGTCATCGAGAGCTCGGCACCTTCGACGACTGGCTCAGCCCTCGTGTTCTTAACCTCAGACACGGCATTTGGAGAGCACGTAGTGTCGCTGAAACAGTCCTTGATAGCATCAACAGAGATACCTTTACCTATTGGGCTCTGCTTGATGTGATCTACAAGTCTCATGGCAACCCTCTTGTGTCTGTAGAGCGAAGACCCGCCTGGGTTTCTGCAGTAGATATTACCTGCTGATGGAGAGTAGCCTTGCGATATGAAATGGTTAGAATGCGTGATGAAAGCACGGCCATTGGAGCATGGAAGCGTTTCACGGCCTTCTTTATCGACGTACGTTGGATAAATCGTGTAGTATGACTGTGGGATCAACTCCAAGTCGATGGCTTCGCCTTCCCTTGTAGCAACCAGAGTGTTACCAGAGACATGTCTCGGACAGCTAACAATGTATTTCAGGCCGTTGCCGTAGTGGTTACACGCTAGGAATCTTCTTCTGGCCATGGATAGTGGAATAACAGCAGGACACTCCAGAGAAGGACCCGGCTTGGGGAAATTGAAAGAGTCAATGTTAGCATTCAGCGAAGAAGCACACAGACCAAGACCTTTCGAGTTCATACCGGATCTCCCCAACTGGCCAACCTCTCCCAGCGTGATGATAGTACGAGGCAGGTTTTCCTCTGGCGAGGTGTGTGCTTCCAAGATAACAATCAAATCGTGGTCGTAGGTATAAGAGTCCAAGTCCCAGTTCTGGCCAATCTTAACACCGGTCTCGTCAATCACAGTGGCCACAGTACACTCGGACTCGTCTTTCATCTTGTGCATGTCTTTCTTGTTGTTCTTCCACTTCTGTAGGTCGTATCTCGCATTGATCAGATAGATCTCATCCAGCGAAACACCTGATCCATCTGCAATGCCCTGGATCTCTCTGTACCCGATCGGGTCATATTCCTTCATAGCAGGCATGTAGTAGTTCTGGATCACGTGCTGGCAGAAGGGCCATGCTGGGACGTCGGCTTCGAGTCGGTAGTGCTTTGCAAGCTGCTCGATCTTGGACTTGAGCTGCTGGCCCTGGGAGTAGCCTCTTTCGTAGGCGTTACCCCGGACGACGATGTGTGTATACGACTGCGTAACGGTCATTATGGGCCTGAAGATCTACACAGCGACCCCTACGTGTAACAATACATGGCGAAATGTGTCTTTATATGAGCAAAGCCGGAAGCCGGAACAATAAACACGGCTCCCACGGGGGAATAGAGAAGGATGGCACAAAAGTGCAGGTTAGGGCCAAAACGCAGGGCTCATCGATAGTTGGCACCATCGGGAGACTTTCCTAATCGGGAAACCGGAGCTCCGTCGGTGTCCCGGAGAAATACACCGCCCGGAGGATCTTGTGCGCCGGAGATCAGAGTTCCCGATTAGGCAATTATTCCACAGTGCCGGTACCGGACCCCCGCCAAATAGGGCATCAACGACTCCGAAAGGACCCTGTGAAAACGCATAATCTTATGTGAAAAGCCGCTAATCTCTGTAAAATCGCACAGATGGCTATCTCCACTGGCTATCTGCACGGGATCAGGCGACTCCCTGTGCTGCGTGTGGTTGTGACCCACTTATAAGGTTGATACCGCTCCCTCTTTGACAGATCCAGATCTACATTGTACCCATCTCCTCTCACCTACGCAATGGCAGCATTCCTGTCGAAGCTCAACAAGAGCTCTACCGGCAGCTCAGAGGCGAGCCTCTCGGACGATAAGGACAGAGTCAAGACTGAGGCCTACGAGCTCAACACGGGCGACGTCTCCAAGGACGTCAACATCAGACACAGAGAGATCATCCTCACTCGCTGCGGCCACGCCGTTGAGAGCGACAGCGACCTGCTGGACCTCTCGCGTGTCCCTCCAGAGGTCTCCTACATGGTCGAGAAGATTGAGGCGATGCCTGCTGGTGAGGCTGTTGAGCACCTGAAAACCCTTCTCGAGCACCACACCGACGACGCCAACTTCCCATCCGCGGTCTACGACAGAATGCAGGTGCTTGTTCTGGGCTCAGAGGCGTCTGGTGTGTCTGAAGACGAGTGGGCCTTCGAGTGTAAGCTAGAGGCCGGCTTGTGTGTGCTGCACTCGCCGTACCCGGAGGTGAGAGCGGTGACGGACCCGTACGACGACTTGGATATCCCGGTCGAGACCATCAGAGCATACCTCTTGGGCTTCCTGTGGACCATTGTCGGGACGGGCGTGAACGAGTTCTTCATGCACAGAAAGCCCCAGATCTCGCTGACCTCGCCGATGATCCAGCTCCTGCTCTACCCTTGTGGTAAGTTTTTGGCCGCAGTTTTGCCCGATTGGGGTTTCACCCTCAGAGGAACGAGACACTCGCTGAACCCGGGCCCGTGGACTTATAAGGAGCAGATGTTCTCGACTATCATCTTCAACGTCTCCATCTCGTACACGTATGTCTCCCTCAACATCTTCATGCAGAAGCTGCCGCACTACCTGCCTACGCCGTGGATCGACTTTGGCTACCAGACCCTGCTGATGCTTTCTTCGCAGTTCATGGGCTTTGGTCTTGTTGCGTTTGCCAGAAGATTTGCTATCTACGAGCCACGCTGTATTTGGCCCACTTTGATGCCGACCTTGGCCTTGAACAGAGCACTGCTGAAGCCTGAGAAGAAAGAGGTCATCCACGGCTGGAGGCTGACCAAGTACAAATTCTTCTCCATCTGTTTCTCTATCATGTTCATCTACAACTGGGTTCCATCTTACTTATTCGAAGGACTCTCTGTGTTCTCCTGGATCACCTGGATCAAACCGGAAAACTTCAATCTTGCCACTGTTAGTGGATTGCAGTACGGCTTGGGCTTCAACCCAATTGTCACGTTCGACTGGAATATCATCGATTATAACTACTCGCTTACTATCCCATTCTTCTCGCAAATGAACCAATGGATCGGCACATTCATCGGGTTCTTTGCCATTTTGGGAATGTTCTACAAGAACTTCAAGTGGACGGGATTCCTCCCAATCAACGACAACCAGATTTACACAAACACTGGTGAAGTCTATGAAGCAACTTCTATCTTGGACTCATCTTCTCACCTGATTGAGTCCGAGTACCAGAAGTACTCTCCACCGTTCTACACTGCCGGTAACCTGTTCGTTTATGGTGCTTTCTTTGCATTGTACCCATTCGGTTTCCTGTACACGGTCATCCAAGAGTGGAAAACCATCAGAATGGGTGCCATCAAGCTGTGGCAGAGTCTGAGGGACTGGAACAAGTCTAACTACGATGGCTACAAAGACCCACACTCGCAAATGATGAAGAAGTACAAAGAAGTCCCTGACTACTACTTCTACATAATCCTTGTCATTTCGGTTGTATTGGCCATCTTGTGTATGAAACTGTACCCAGCAGAAACGCCAATCTGGGGTATTTTCTTCATCCTTGGTATCAACTTTGTCTTCTTGATCCCAATCTGTTTGATCTACTCCACCACTGGTTTCGCTATGACCATGAACGTCCTGGTTGAACTGATTATTGGTTATGCTCTTCCAGGTAACGGTTTGGCCATGAATAACTTGAAGTCGCTTGGTCGTAACATCGATTCTCAGGCCGAGACATATATTGGTGATCAGAAACTGGCTCATTACGCTAAGATTCCGCCAATGGCCATCTTCAGAGGCCAGATAATCTCTACTTTGATCCAATGCTTTGTTTCCTTAGGTGTGATCAACTGGCAGATCGCTAACATCGCTAACATCTGTACTGCACAGGCTGAAAACAAGTTCACATGTCCAAAAGAGATCAACTTCTACTCTGCTGCTGTTTTCTGGGGTATCATCGGCCCAAAGAGAGTCTTCAACAACTTGTATCCAGTTCTGCAGTACACTTTCTTGGTCGGTGCTTTGGCAGTGATCCCATGTGTCTTGTTCAAGAAGTATTTCCCAAAGCAGGCAAGATATTTCGCTCCAACACTGATTATTGGTGGTATGCAGCAATGGGCACCATATAACTTGTCTTACGTTACTACTGGTCTCTACGTCTCGTTCATCTTCATGCACTACGTTAGATCTAGATACCCGGCTTGGTGGGTCAAGTACAATTATGTTCTCGCCGCTGCATTCTCCAGTGCTGTTGCTTTCTCTGCTGTTATCATCTTCTTCTCTGTTAAGTACCATCCAAAGCCACTGAAGTGGTGGGGTAACAACATTATTGATGTTGGTGTTGATGGTTTCGAAGGAAGACAATCTCTTTTGAACATCACTTCTCAGGCCCCTGACGGGTACTTTGGCCCAAGAGTCGGTAACTATCCGTGATTTTATAATTGTTACCTCTGGAGTTTATTCATTTATTTGGTTTTATATTAATTAATATTTGACGTTTTCGTGTTGTTTATCATTTTTTTTGTATAATGAACCTAGTGCGCAACCGTGGGAGCTTGTTTCTGTGAAACAAACAGGATCTCGTACAAGCATTTCTCAGTCTATTTGCGGTTTGAAGGAGTTTTAAGTACAGTAATGCAATATATTTGTATTTTGAAATGCTACTTTACAACGCTTTAGCTGATTTGTGTGATTTGAGAGCATATTTCTTTTAAATACCTTCAAAAAATTTGACATGGGGGCGCTCCCCCTGGTTTTCCAGAGTTTTCCCAGATTTCGCCATTTTAACACCTGGGAAAACTATCAGTCTCCTAGAATGGTGTGAATCACAACCAAACAGGGACTCTACACATATATACTAACGTGAAGGAAGTTTCTAATTCCCCACGTTCCCACACTCTCCAGTAGTCAGAATAAACCCACACTCTCCGGTAGTCAAAAATGAAACCCACACTCTTTATCACAGCTGCTCGAGCTTTGAGGAGTAGTGGAAGATATGTGAATGTGATTACTAAAGAACAGTAGAATCGAGTGAGATCACCAAACAGCAATAGTCATCCCAAGTTTCCTGTTGCTTCCACACAAGGTTGGTCTTCTAAGACTAGCTCTAAGAGTCATGCACAAACCAGCAATATGCCACATGTATCTGGAAAGTTGATGAAGACACAAAGGATTTCAGTGACACAAAAGAGAACGACACAGAAGACAGTGATGACACAAAAGGATCTGGCCAAACAGAAGACCGGGTGGAGAGCCAAAGAGATGGAGTGGTCACCAAGAGAAAGCAAGGTATACGTACGTTGTGCAATCACAATGGAGTCTATGCTGTAAACACCAAGAGTTCATCAGAGTTGTGTAAGGATCACCTGCCCAATCACCTTGGACGAACTCATCAAAAACTGACAGAGAGTGGAATCCCAAACAACAGACAAGCCAAAGGTACAACGACAGTTGGTAACACCACAAAAGACAATGTGATGGGCTGGGATCATCCCAATGAATGAAGAGTCTGGAACGGATTCGCAATGGAGAATGGAAATCAAATGGACTAGACACTGGAAACTGAAATGGAAGAAGTACCAAGACATGGCCAAGGTGATAAGCTGTGATCACTAAAATGAAAACAATGAAGAGTGGAAAATAAGGAAAGCCAATGTGTTAGACTGTGAGGGAAATGACAGAGATGAAAAGAGGGGATGGGGGAAGTAGGTCAAAGTTACCTACTGCTGATGAGTAGATCAGTATACATTGGCCAACACTTCTATCAGCCATACTCCCCTCGAATGAGTTTATCTCAAATGATGTCTTTTGAACTTTAAAAGTGGGCAGACTTACAAAGTATCATCACTGATATTTTTCAAGAAAACCAATTGGATGAGTAGATCCATTGGCTCCCTCTTGGAAAACACTAGTGAAGACATCACATGGAACAAACAACAAGGGACAAGAAGGACATGGATCAAAGAATGATGGTGACGACAGTGATATAAATGACAATGATGACAATGACATTGAAGAGAGGAGAATAGGGAAACCGAAGGTGCTAAGCTGTGATCACCAATGTAAGTGATACAGATTCAAACGTTGCTGAGAGAGAAGAACTTTACTCCAGCAAGTGTCCCGAAGAAGTAGGAAGAGAAAGAGGATGTTCCAGGAGACCTCAAACAGAATAACGATTAGTCAAAAATGGAGAAGTGGATCAAAGAATGTTGAAGATGATGGAGAAGAAGCAGTCTTGAGATCACAGTCATCATCAAGAAATCCTTCCAGAGTTACTTGTTGCTAATGGGCAGATCAGCTTAAGTAAACCCTAGACTCGAACTTCCATCTGACATGTGATCACTCAAAAAACTATCCCAATGAGGACACTCAAGTGAGCAGACCTGAGCAAAGTTATATCACCGAGATGTGTTGAGAAACACCGATGGACGGGCAGATCCACAGGCTTTCTCAAAAACCCCTTGGTGAAAAGTGAGAGCTCAAATGGGATCAATGGCGTTGAGGATGTATTGAACACCAGGTAGGTCAGTCAAAATGTACCTGTTGCTGATGAGCAGATCAGCCCAGGCATACTTTGCATCAACACTTCCAATATCCTCCCTCTCAAATGAATCTACTCCAATGATGTCCTTTCAACTTTGCAAGTGGGCAGACTCACAAAGTATCACCGCTGATACTTCCTCAAAGAAATCAAGTGGATGGGCAGATCCATTGGCTTCCTCTTGGAAAGCACCAGTAATGACATCAGATGGAGGAAACAACAAGTGATAAAGGCAGGACTCAAGAAATGATGATGATGATGTCGCTGATGACAATGGAGAGGGGAGAATAAGGAAAGCCAAGAGGATAGGCTGTGATCACCAATGAAGAAGATGCAAGCGGAATGGTGTGTAGGAGAAGTAAAAAGAGACACATGTAAGGGGCAAGTACTTATACTTTTTGGCCAGCTGGGGAGTGACACAAAAATGTATAAATGCTCGTAATGACACAAAACCGAAAACCTTACTAGCGAAGCCACGGTGATGGGCTGTGATAATCAATGAAAAGATGCAACAATGGAGGAGAGTCAACAGGATGAAGGTTACCTGTTGCTAACGGGCAGGTGAGCTCAGGTATACTTCGCATCAACAATTCTATCAGCCATACTCTCATTCAAATGAAACTACCCCAATGACGTCCTCTTAACTTTGAAAGTGGGCAGACTTACAAAGTATCACCACTGATACTTCCTCAAGCAAACCAAGTGGATGGGCAGACCCACTGGGTTCCTCTTAAAGAACACCAATGAAGTGAAGACATCATATGGAATAAAAACAAGTGACAAGGACAGGACTGAAAGCATGATGACAGTGATGACAATGATGACAATGATGAAAATACAGAGTGAAGGATAGGGATAGCCAAGGGGATAGGCTGTGATTACCAGCGATAGAGATGTGAGGAGAAGTTTGTTGATAGAGAAGAAGTTTCCAAAAAGTGTGTGGGATAAGTCAGAAGAAAAAAGAGGATCGGACAGGTACTTATAGTTTTCGGTCAGCTCGAAAGTGACACAAAAACCTAGAAGGCTATAGTATAGTGCCACAAAACCAAAAAACTCACGAGGGAAGCCAAGGTGATGGGCTGTGATCACTAGCAGTGAAGATAAAGAAGTCTTTACTCTCTTCCAAACATCCGAAAGGTCAGTCAAAGTTACCTGTTGCTGATGGGCAGATCAGCTCAAGTATACTCATCAACACTTCCATCAGCCACAGTTCCACTCGAATGAGTCTATTCGAATGACGTCCTTTGAACCTTGAAAGTGGGCAGACTTACAAAGTATCACTGAGATTTCTTCAAGGAAACTAACTGGATGGGCAGATCCATTGGCTTCCTATAAAAAACAGCAGTGAAGACATCATATGGAACAAACAACAAACGAGAAGGACAGGACTGGAAGGATGATGATGACGGCAATGATGACAATGGAGAGCGAAAGATAGGTAAAGCCAAGAGGATGGGCTGTGATCACCAGATAGGGATAGCCAAGGTAATGAGGGGGGGGGTCACCAATAGAAAGACGCGAAGAAGAAGACGAGAAGATGGAGGGAAACCAAGGTGGTGGGCTGTGATTATCCAGAATAAATGATAGAGATAAAATGTGTGAAGGGCATTGTGTGGGTATGCCAAAGTCTCAATGTCAAGAGGTCATCAGAGGTCTCGTTGGATCAACTGCTCGATCACCTCGGAGAAGCTCATCAAACATTGGCAAAGAGAAAAGGGAAAGCCATGGTGATAGGCTGTGATCACCAGATAGGGAAGCCATGGTGATAGGCTGTGGTCACTAAAGATAAATCAGTTAGTAAGATTGGTGAATGCGCCAAAGTCTCAAAGCCAAGAGGTCATCAGAGGTCTCGTTGGATCAACTGCTCGATCACCTCGGAGAAGCTCATCAAACATTGGCAAAGAGAAAAGGGGAAGCCATGGTGATGGGCTGTGATCACCAAAGACAGGGAACGCCAAGGTGTTAGGCTGTGAGCACCAATGAAATGAAGTGTTGTTGATAGAGAAGAAGATTTCAAAAGTGTGTGGGAGAAGTTAGAAGAAAAAAGGGGATGAGACAGGTATTTATACTTTTCGACCAGCTGGAAAGTGACACAAAAACGTAGAAGGCTGTAGTTTAGTGCCACAAAACCGAAAAAAGTAGGAAAGCCAAGGTGGTGGGTTGTGATCACTAACAGTGAAGATACAGAAGTCTCGCCAATGAGGTCCTTCTCCAAAAAACATCCGAAAGGTCTACCAGAGTTACCTAGTGCTGATGGGCAGATCAGTTCAGGATACTCTTCAACACTTCCATCAGCCATAGTCCCATTCAAATGAGTCTATTCCAATGACGTCCACTCAACTTTGCAAGTGGGCAGACTTACAAAGTATCACTACTGATACTTCTTCAAGAAAACCAAGTGGATGAGCAGATCCATTGGATTCCTCTTAAGAAACAACAGTGAAGACATCATATGGAACAAACAGCAAGTGACATGGACAGGGCTCAAAAAATGATGATGAAGTCAACGATGATAATGGAGAGAGGAGAATAGGGAAAGCCAAGGGGTTGGGCTGTGATCACCAATGAGAGAGATGCAATGGAAAAGGTTGTTGAGAGAGAAGAAGTTTTCAAAAAGTGGGTGGGAGAAGTAAGAAGAGCAAGGGAGATGAGACAGGTACTTATAGTTTTCGGTAAGTTGGGAAGTGACACAAAAACGTAGAAACTCTCCTGATTGGTCAGTAGCAGAAGTGACACAAAACCGGAATCTTGCTAGGGGAGCCAAGGTGATGGGCTGTGACAATCAATGAAAAAATGCAAAAATGGAGGAATGTCAACAGAGTGAAGGTTACCTGTGGCCGATGGGCAGATCAGCTCAGGTATATTCATCAACACTTCCATCAGTCATATTCCCGTTCAAATGAAGCTACTCCAATGATGTCCTCTCAACTTTGCAAGTGGGCAGACTCACAAAGTATCATCACTGATACTTCCTCAAGAAAACCAACTGGATGGGCAGATCCACTGGGTTACTCTTGGAAAACACCAATGAAGTAAAGAAATCATACGAAACAAACAACAAGTGACAAGAACAGGACTCAAGAGATGATGACGATGACAATGATGACAATGGAGAGTGAAACATGGGGAAGGCCAAGGGGTTGGGCTGTGGTCACCAATGAAAGTGGGGAATGTTGTCAATAGAGAAGGAGTTTCCAAAAAGTGTGTGGGAGAAGTAAGAAGAGAAATGGGGATGGGATAGGTATTTATACTTTTTGGCCAGCTGGGAAGTGACACAAAAACGTAGTTGGCTGCAGTTTAGTGCCACAAAACCGAAAAACTCACTAGCGAAGCCAAGGTGATGGGCTGTGATAATCAATGAAAAGATGCAAAAATGAAGGAAAGTCAAGGGGATGAAGGTGACCTGTTGCTGATGGGTAGATCAGCGCAGGTACACTTCGCATCAGCCCTTTTATCAGCCATACTTCCCCTCAAATGAGTCTATTCCAATGACGTTCTTTAAACTTTGAAAGTGGGCAGACTCACAAAGTATCACTGATGCTTCTTCAAGAGAACTAATTGGATGGGCAGATCCAATTGGCTTCCTATAAAAAACAGCAGTGAAGACATCATATGGAACAAACAACAAATGAGAAGGACAGGACTGAAAGGATGATGATGACGACAATGATGACAATGGAGAGTGAAAGACAAGGAAAGCCAAGGTGTTAGGCTGTGATCACCAGGGAAAGCCAAGGGGATAGGCTGTGATCACCAGTGAGAAGGAGAATGTTGTTGATAGAGAAGAAGTTTCCATAAAGTGTGTGGGAGAAGTAAGGAGAGAAAAAGGGATGGGACGGGTATTTATATTTTTCGGCCAGCTGGGGAGTGACACAAAAACGTGGGAATTTTTGTGACACAAAACCGGGGAACTCACTCTGATTGGCTGTTAAAGCGGAGTAAATGACACAAAGCCAAATCATTCATTATGATTGGCTGTTATGAGTTAAGTAAATGACACAAAACCGATTAACTCATTGTGATTGGATGAGCAGATCCATTGGAATAAAAGAAAGAAAAGTGGGGAAGGCCCAAGAGAATTTGACAGAAAGACCAAGATAAAGCAGAGTATTTCTCACAACTCGTGTTTTGTATAAGAGCTTGTCTTGCACTAGCTGATACTCCTTTGAGCACCCTACTGTAGGAATCGGCTAGCCAACTACAAGTTAGATAGCTTTCTTTGTTTTTGCTATACGTGTTCATTCATAGTCACATTTACTCATTTCTAATTAGTCATCTCCTTATCCTTGATGTACCTTTTGAACTGGGTGCCGATACTTTGAGTGGCAATATTCAACCTCAAAAGTGTAGTCCACAAGATCTCTAAACCTCTCGAGTTCATCTCTAACCATTCTCTAAACTGTCTTGCCAGATTTAGTACATCCAATGACTGTTGCCTAGACTTGGACATTACAATCAGTGACAGGACAAAGTCTTTCAAGTACATAAACAGCGAACGACCCCATCGGTACCAAAATCCATGAATTGCCGACGTTGGAAGCTTTGATAAGAAAGTAATTATCTGGTTGAGTTTGTCTTTAGCCTTGTCAAAGAACAGCTCTTGATACTCCGATGTTTCCAGAGCTCTGAATCTGGCACGGAAGATACAGATATCGAGGATAAAGCTCGACAGAATAACACAATAAGTAGAAAAGCTTCCCGTAGCCTCGATCTCTGTGAACTCCTGTCTCCACAGCTCTAACTCGGTTTCAAACCTGTCACAAAATTGAAGAACGTCTTCCTTTGGTAGTGATAAAGCTCTCGTAGAGAACAGCTCTGCCCAAATCTGATTCATGAGGAATGTCAACTTCAAGCTCATCTTGAAGCACTGGATGAACCCATTGTCGTTATTCAGGTAATCGGCAACGTCATCAAATAGATCATCAAAGTCCTCTGGCATTTGCACACTGAACTCTAAGTCATTAATCAAACTAGGTAACCCACTAACAAATGACCCCCATTTCTCCATCAGGTATATTGTCCACCATAGTCTGACACGAATGTTTTTTTCATACTTGGGGATATTCCAGCTCGTACAATCCAAGTGTAACCCCAGAGAGTACGCTAGTGTTACCATGCTAGCCAATACACTTTTTTCGAATCCATTCGCCTGGGAGTCCTTCTTGAACCCTAGAAGATGGTAGAATAAGATCAATGACTTCATAGTTGAAAGGTCTGGAGCGTGCATCTGTCCTACAATAAGGTCCCATGCCTGGGTGAACAGCTCTTTGCGATTGTTAAGCAAAATCTCATCATCATCTGCAAACATGTCAATTGAAGTGTCGTACGTGTCCCATCTTCTCACCGACTTTGCCAACATGAGCAGAAGTAAAATGTCAATATGCTCTTTGTTTCTGTTGTATTCTTGTGTTTCATTAGAGAATATCTGGTTGAGGAAATGGCCATCGAGAATGGGCAATGAGGGAAATATGAACTTCAAGTACAGCACAATGAAGTTGGGGATGAACTTCGACAGCCTGTCAAACACACCACTGTCCAGCTTGGTCTGAGAGATGACGTTTGTCTCTTTAGCCTGCTTGATTAGCCTATCTCTGTTCTTGAAAGCAATGATGACTGGCTCCGATGGAGTACCCATCTTCCTGAAGAACTTCGCAGAGAAGAAGCACTCGTTGTTGTTATCGTACTGGTAGTAATGGTACCTCAGCCAAGGGTCGTACTCTCCAGAGGAGCCGTAATACGTGTACGAGCTATTCTTGTTTCTCCCATCCAAGGGAAGAGTAGCCTTGAGGTCCGAGTCCGGGTCCGAAGCAAACCCCAGACCGGGACTGTTGTTTATCGACAGGAAGTCCATGACGAAGTTGTTGTTGGAGATCTCGTTGTCCATGAACTTCAGCCAGTCGATACTGTTGAACTCCGACCGTTGTGGTGGCCGTCCTTGTGGCTCTTCAGACGGCTCTTGCATCTTCCGTTCCGGAGACTTCGTCTGCACTGCTATCAGACCAGGATCAAGCCCAATCAGACTGCAGTGGTCTCCTTTCGTAGCACAGAACTCACACCCTTTCAAGACGTCTCCGAGACTGTCTCTCAGCCGACATTTGACCTTCCTCTGTTGGCACTGAGTGCACGACCTGGCTCTCTTGGGGAGCAGGGTGTTGGACTTTTTGTCGAGGGCAAAGATACCGAATCCCTGGTCGCTTTTATTGATTCTCTTCCTCTTAGTGCTGGCCATCTGTGTGGGATCCTACGTGAGACATAAAGATTTCAGAGGTCGTCATCGCCATGTCTGTTTACGCTTTGTCGGAGATAAGAACCCAGCGCTCCGTAACCATTCCTGATCTGGAATTCCGGACTTCGGTTCCCGCCTATGCGGGGTCGGGAGCGCCGGCCTAATTACCTATTTGGGACAGCATGTATAGACTCTACACTGAAGATACAAGAGGCAGACATATCATTACTCAGTAGGCGTATCTGAACTCCGGGTTCTGGAAGTCGGTGAGGTCGGCGAACTCCTGGTTCTTCACAACGACGTACTTGTCACCGAGCTCTTCTTTCAACTTGTCTCTTCTTCTATTCTCTAGGATATTCAGAAGAGCAGCGATTGCAATGAAGACAATTGAGGCAGCGTAGCAGCCCACACAGGTGTACTTTGCCTTCATGTACAGAGGAGCGTCAGTGGACTGGAAAGTTTGAGGCCCGATCAGATTGCCAGCACTGTATGACATCAACGATAGCGCATTTGCACTTAGCTTCTTAGTGAAACCAGCAGTATTAGAAGCGACGCACGAGTTCACAGTAGCAATTCCCACTGGGGAGATAGCAAATATCCAAATACCCCATAGTGCTGCTTCGTTTGATCCAAACGCTAGTAGACAAATGGCCATCAAGACGATACACAAGTAGATGATTGCAATGAGCATTCTCGATTTGATGTACTTGGCAACCCATGGAAGAACACACAAGAATCCGAACTCGAAAGCTCCAGACGGAGACTTCATCCATAGTGCTTTAACAGTTCCATAGCCCATGCTTTTGATGATGATACCACTGTATGCTGAGACACCACCGTTCGGGATAGCAACACAGATGGAAATGATGAAGTAAACCCAAGTTCTCACATCCAAGATACATTCCAGCAGCTGTTCTTTCTTGAACTTTCTTGAGCCAAATCCCTGCTGGTTACCTCTAATACGGGCAATAACCATTGCGACCTCCTTCTGTGATAACCACCTGGACTGATCAGGAGTGGGTGGAATAACGATAAATATGATGAGCCCGGCGATCATCGTCATGAGCCCAATTATCACAAACAAGATATTGTAAGCTCTAATACTGTACGTGTCCTTGTGTGTGTACAGTCCAGCAGAGACACCAGCCAAGAATATTGAGCCCAGACCGTTATAACTATAGAAATAGGACATGCGGCCGAAATGCTCAGATTTCTTATAGTACTGGTTCAGCATAATGACAAAGATAGGCGACACAAATGCTTCAAGCATCCCAAGCATCACCCTCAGCAACATGAAGGTCGAGTATACTTTACACACCGACTGTAGGCACTGGACAATACCCCATAAAACAATACAAGAGGCACTGACTCTCACTGCTGGTAGTTTCTGTAAGGCATAAGAAGCAAATGGCGATGCAACCATGTAGCCCAGGTAGAAACCCGAAGAGGTCCATGAATACATTTGTCCTTCCATTTTGAAGTCCTCTTGGACGCCCATAATAGCTGCGTACGACATGCACACCTTATCCATGAACTGGACCATGTATAAGTACCCGAAGATCGGGAGGATCGTCCAATCGAGCTTATGGCGAAGCTTCTTATCCTCCTCGGGGTCTATCTCTACACCTTCGAGTTCCTCAGCAATTGCGAGGGCTTCATCGACGCCTTTACCAGGCACGGTTGAGATTTCAATCGCTTGGCCATTAGGAGAGATTATAGTAGAGAGAACTGGGTGAGCCTCCACATCAGACACCTCAGACACCTCGACTCTCTGTGGGATCTTCTCATCGGAGACAGAGCCATCGCTAACACTGTGTAGAGACATCGTTTCGTTTGCGGGAATTTCCTAAGACTATACATGAGTTGAGCTAGAGAGGCAAGAGTCTCCTTAAGTAGCTGAGACGAAGGCCATTGAGCTCGAGCTGATTCTTATCAACGAGATCTGCGATTGTAATGCTTCATGGAACGAGAATCTCGAACATGCCACAAATGACAACCGTGGAAAGAGCTCCTGGGCGTACCGGTAAACTGGCCTCGTTATATCTCACAGAGAGGTTACAGAATACTAATTCACACTTATATTTCTACTTCTCTAGGTATCTCCTCTCTTTACACCCCGAGGGCTCTCCAAATAAGTGGTAAAGATATCCCGTTTATCAGTGCTCCGTAACTTTCCCTCTTTGGCACTAAGTGCGAACATGTCAGCCGCTCCTAGCGCTTTCCCCGTCCACCATCAGCAGAGTCTCTCTTATCAGCTCTCTAGTCTCGGGTGTGGGGTGTCCCTTATTTCTGTATGGTTGCTTTATGCAGGGTTCCGTATTATAGGCATGGATCGGTGGTCAAGCATGTACGGGGATCCTTATCTATGGGTCTGATGTAGCTACAGCTCGCAAGAAATATAAGTACTATAATCAATTGAAAAGAACAAACACGAAGCAGATGTATACACATCTCAATAGGCGTATCTAAACTCTGGGTTCTGGAAGTCAGTTAAGTCGGCGAACTCCTGGTTTTTCAACACAACGTAGTTCTCTCCGAGCTCTTCCCTCTGCTTATCTCTCTTCCTGTTTTCTCTGATGTTCAGCAGTGCCAAGAGCGTAATCAGAGTAACGGCTCCACAGTAGCATCCAACACAGGTGTATTTAGCCTTTGGATAGTTTGGAGCATCAGAAGCCTGGAAAGTCTGTGGACCAATCATGTTGCCTGCAGAGTAGGCCATCAATGATAACGCATTAGCAGTCAACTTCTTAGTATGTCCAGCAGTGTTAGAGGTGACACAAGAGGAAACAGTGGCGATACCAATAGGAGATATACCAAAGATCCAGATACCGGCCAAAGCAGCATCATTGGATCCAAAGGCAAGCAAACAAACGGCCATAAGAACAACTGCGAGATACATATTAGCCACAAGCATTCTAGACTTGATTTTGGAAGAAATCCACGGGAGAGTGCAGAGGAAAACCAGCTCGAAAGCACCCGTAGGGGCCTTCATCCACAGTGCCTGTGTAGTAGAGTAGCCGAAGGACTTGATAATGATGTTAGTAAAGGAGGAAACACCACCATTTGGAATGGCAACACAAAGAGCGATTAAAAAGTAGATCCACGTTCTGATATCAGACAAGCACTCAACTACCTGTTCTTTCTTGAACTTTTTAGAACCAAACCCTTGCTGGTTTCCTCTAAGTCTGGTGATGATGATTGCGATCTCCTGTTGGGACAACCATCTAGACTGAGATGGGTTGTTTGGAATAAGAACAAGGATAATAACACCAACAAGAACCGTCATGAGGCCAATAATTATAAACAGGATGTTATAGGCGTGTATAGAATAACTTTCCTTGTGTTGAAACAGACCAGCTGAAACACCAGCTAAAAAGATTGAGCCCAGACCATTGAAGCCATAGAAATAAGCCATACGACCGAAATGTTCAGACTTTTTGTAGTACTGATTCAGCATAATGACAAAGATTGGTGAGACGAAAGCTTCAAGCATACCAAGTAGAACACGGCAGAGCATAAAAGTGACATACCCTTTGCACAATGCCATTAAACACTGAATTAGACCCCAGAGTATTATACAAATAGCGGAAGTTCTCACCGGTGGAAGACGCTGGAGCGTGTAAGAAGCAAATGGAGAGGCAAACAAGTAACCTAAGTAAAAGCCAGAGGAGGTCCAAGAGTACATCTGGCCTTTCATGTCAAAATCAGTCTGGATACCCATGATAGCAGCAAAAGAGATACATGTTTTGTCCATAAACTGGACCATGTAGAGGAACCCGAAGATCGGAAGTAAAGTCCAGTCCAGCTTGCGACGAAGCTTCTTATCATCGACTGGATCAACTTCAATGCTATCGTAGTGTTCCGCAACAGCCAATGCCTCATCAACGTTTACTCCCGGTGTGGTTGAGACCTGGACGGTCTTACCATTAGGGGAAATAACCGTCGATATCGCAGGCTGTGCTTCCATGTCTGTGATCTCAGCGACTTTGACGTCATGTGTGACCTTGTCGGTTGACTCGTTGGAGATAGACTCCGTGGAGGTGGTGCTGTGTGTAGCAGGAGTGGTCATTGGCTGTCTGTGCTATATCGAGAACTTACTGTGATTAACCAAGGGAGGAATGGGGCTCTTTATAAACCACAGTGCATAGATGGGATAACGCTAATCGTCATCTTGGCAAGCAGTTTAGTGCTTTATCGCTGCGGTGCATCGCCCAGTGGCTTTCTATAGCGATCGTGGAGATAGACGGTCTTCCGCTTCATAGTAGCACATAACGTGCGGGCTTATCGAATCTACTCGGAGAAATAGTAACCATTACCACCACTTGATAAGAGGAGAATTAGAAGCTGTGGTATTTTGGTTTACCCCCAGTCGTCTCTCACCCAAAGAAATCACCTTCCCGTCTCACTGGTAGTCTTGGCTGTCGGATATCGAGAAAGCGCCCAGACCCGCTAAGACATCTACAGATCTGAGCATTTCTGGGCACAAACGATAATAGCCGATTTCTCACATATTCTACTGCACTATTCTGTAAATCTCGTGAAGAGTCGATCTCCACATTAAATTATAACCTAAACACAACGTAAAAAGCAAACACTAGCGTGAACGTCCTAATCAATAAGCGTATCTGAACTCTGGGTTCTGGAAATCGGTCAAGTCGGCAAACTCCTGGTTCTTAACCACGGTGTACTTATCACCTAGCTCTTCTCTTTGTCTGTCCCTCTTTCTGTTCTCTCTGATGTTCAGGAAAGCGAGCACACCGACAAGGACAACACACGCAGAGTAGCAACCGACACAGGTACCTTTAGCCTTATGGTAGTGTGGAGCATCAGAAGCCTGGAAAGTCTGTGGTCCAATAATGTTACCTGCAGAGTAGGCCATCAAGGAAAGGGCATTAGCAGTCAGCTTCTTAGTGTGTCCAGCGGTGTTGGAAGTGACACACGATGAGACAGCAGCTATACCAACTGGGGAAATACCGAAGATCCAGATACCAGCCAAGGCAGCATTGTTAGACCCAAAGGCTAAGAGACACACAGCCATGAGGACAATGCAGAAGTAAATGTTTGTGATCAAGAGTCTTGATTTGCAGACCTTCATAATCCATGGCAATGTACACAGGAAGACCAACTCGAAAGCACCGGTTGGGGCCTTCATCCACAAGGCTTCAGTCGTTTTGTAGCCGAAGGACTTGATGATGATGGTTGTGAACGAAGAGACACCACCGTTAGGAATGGCAACGAGAATAGCAATCAAGAAATAGATCCAAGTTCTAACATCGGCAAGACATTCCCAAACCTGTTCAATTTTGTACTTCTTGGTACCGAAACCTTGTTGATTACCTCTAATTCTAGCGACAACCATGGCGATCTCCTCCTGGGAGAGCCATTTGGACTGGGATGGAGTATTTGGAATGAAGAAAAAGATAACCAAGCCGACCAAGATAGTCATAAGACCAATGATGATGAATAAGATGTGGTAAGCAGTGATAGAATAAGAGTCGGCGTGTTGGTACAGACCAGATGAAACACCAGCAAGGAAGATAGAACCCAAACCATTGAAACCGTAGAAATAAGCAGATCTACCGAAATGCTCGGCTTTTTTGTAGTACTGGTTCAAGATGATGACAAAGATTGGAGAAACAAAAGCCTCTAGCATACCCAGCAAGACTCTGAGCAGCATGAAAGTGGCATAAGACTTGCACACACACAAGAGACACTGGATTATACCCCAGAGGATGATACAAGTAGCAGAAGTCTTAATAGCTGGGAGTTTTTGCAGAGTAACAGCGGCGAATGGAGAAGCAAATAGGTAGGCCAGGTAGAAACCTGAAGTTGTCCACGAGTACATTTGGCCTTTCATATTATAGTCTGTTTGGATGCCCATAATGGCAGCGAACGAAATACACGTCTTGTCCATGAACTGGACCATGTAGAGGAAACCAAAGATTGGAAGCAGCGTCCAGTCGAGCTTACGACGGAGTTTAGCGTCAGCCTCTGGGTGGATCTCGACGTTTTCCAGGTCCTGGGCGACTGCGAGGGCCTCGTCGACGTTGAAGCCCGGGGTTGTTGGGACCTCGATGGTCTTTCCACTAGGCGAGATGATCGTCGAGATCACAGGCTGGGCCTCCATGGAGGTGATCTCAGCGACCTTGACGTCCTGCGGGATCTTGTTCTCGTCCTTGGTCATGGACTCGTCGCTGGACTTAGTGCTGGCCATGTTGACCTATTAGAGATGGACTGGTGGATTGTGCTACTACAATGATCGGCGATGTGGGTGCCATCTCGGTCTTATATACGTCGTCAGCCTCGAGATTGTGCCACCAAACGCTTATCATCCGACGCATGGAGCTCTCGAGCTTTCGTATCTCCGACCGGCATTGAACGGGCTCGACCAGCTCTTTGCGGGGTCGACTGTACTGTGTTTAGTACCGCTGATTCGTTACAGTGATGAGGTTACCCCTGAGTTCACCGGGCATCGCACCTGACACAACCAAGACAATGGCCCAAGACTTGTTGGTCTCAAGACGTCCTGGGCCAAGCACTGCAAGCACCACCACCAAGACCGTGTGGGTCCACAGGGCTAGGCGACTGGGCCCGGGCACCGGATAGCGGAGCCAGGCCCACCGAGCGGAGCAAGCGGAGCTTGTCTATTTTTCCGGCTTATCTACGCTCTCTATCGTCTCTGCCGGGAGTGTGCCAATTTGCGCTCGTGGCGGCTCTTTTTGTGGCGGAACTGTAGCCAGTACACGCGCCGCTGCAGGCACCTGCTGTATCTGGAGACGTCCCGATAAGGGAGGGCCGGGCTCTCCCATAGAGCTCCATCAAGTGTAGTTGAAAAGATTTCCTCGGGCCGTTGGTTCCTTCTTCACCCTCTCTAGTCGAGTATCTGTCCAATTGCGCAAATGAGTTACCTCGTGGACGCCGACGAGTCGAATGCCCCAGTGCATCTTTCCATTCCCGGGCACGGAACCCTCACAGGGTACACGTTCAAGTCGTGTCTCTCTGGAGAGGCCACCACCGTCAGATACGCTAAGGTCCCCTATGCCCTGCCAGTGTCTGCTAAGGACCGTTTCAAAAAAGCGCAGCCGATCCCAGAGGGCTACGACTACACCGGCGACTACGGTAAGGTCGGTCTTAAGTGCCCACAGCCAGCAGTGCCAAACCCGGTCTTCAACTACAAGAAGGGCCCATCCAAGGAGGAGATCCAGTACTGTAACATCTTCGTGCCTACGGGCGAGCCACCAAAGGGTGGGTGGCCCGTGTACTTCTACCTCCACGGTGGGTGGCTCCAGTACAACTCGCCAAACCATCTGTTCATGGACACAGCCGACTTCAACGGCCAGTTCAAGGACAAGTTCATCCTGGTGAGCCCGGGCTACAGACTGAACATGTTTGGTTTCCTCTCTTCTAAGGAGCTGCTGGAGGAGGATCCAGAGTCCTCTAACTTCGGGTTCTGGGACCAGAGAATGGCTCTTGAGTGGACTTATAAGTACATCAAGTACTTTGGTGGTAACCCTGACCTTGTCACCTTGGGTGGTCTCTCTGCTGGTGGTTACTCACTGTTCTTCCAGTTGGCATACGAGCTTTACCACCCAGAGGAGAAACAGATCATCAAGCAGTGTGTCTTCCAGTCCAACCTGGTCTACTGTCAGCCAAAGACCATCGAAGAGACCCAGTCCCAGTTCGATGAGATCTGTGAGAAGCTGGGCTTGTCCCACTTGTCCAATGCTGAGAAGCTGGCCAAACTGAGAGAACAAGACCCTTTCTTCATCGAGGATTTCATCCCAACATTGTCCATGCACACTTTCAGAGCAGTAACAGATGGCAAGTTTGTATCTCCAAAGCTCATCTCGGACCTGTACTCTGGTGAGTTCACCAAGAAGATGATCGCCAAGGGTGTGAGATTGCTCATCGGTGAGGCTGATAACGAACCATGGAAGTACTCAATGCTTAATACACCAACCACGAAGGATGATCTTAAGCTGCAAGTTGAGAACTACTATCCAGCAAAGGTCATTGAGCCTCTGCTCAAGGTTTACCCTGACTTGAACAAATTCGATGAAAGCGACCCTGAGTTCAGCGAGAAATTGAGACTGGTCTTTGGTGATATCACAGCAGATGGACAGGTATATGCCTCTGAAAGAGGATTCATTAACCAGATGGTCAAATACGGTTTCCCACAAGAAAAGATCTATCGCTATAGAATTAGTTACAGAGCTGATTTCAATGACCAGGCTCTTCCTAGAGAATTAAAGGTCATTCATGGTTTAGATTTCACTCTATGGTTCTACTACATGAAGTCGTACAAGCCTGAGGAGGTGAAGATTGCCACCAACTGGGCTACTCCATTCGTGGACTTCCTTTCTTTCAGAGACGTCAACGGTTGGGAGTCTTCTGACTACAAAAAATTGAACTTGTTGACTGCCGAAGGTAAAATCGAGTACACCGAGGACACATACTTCGCTAGAGGTGTTGAGGTCGCTGAAGAGGTCTACAAGGCCCAGATTTAATCTCTTGTTTACGTAAATAACCCAATAAATCGTCATAGACCCTAAAATACACTAAACAGTAGCTTCTTGCCTAGGCCCTCATATCCGGACAACGCGCTCCTCTCTCTTTACTGTGCATCGCATGGTATCTGACAGATTTCCCAAAGCAGAAAGATCTCCGACAACCGCTATTTCTGATTGCGGTTGGCAACGGCTCAAATGCTATCCTTCTATTGCCGGAACAGAGGGTAGTCCTTTGCTTCTCGGTTATTGTCTATTAATGCGTTGTGTCTTGTCCGACTGTCTACACACCTTAGGTCTCGGGTAGACAATGGTATGATCACACCGGAACTTATCAATGGCGGGCTACAATGAGTAAAACCAAATAAACTTATATATTCTTATCTATTGAAACCCAAAAAACAATCAGAAGATGACAAAAGCAGCTCAAACTTCGCTAGAACTAGTAAGTAACTCTTGTGATCTGATACTCGACTTATCATCTTCAATTTTCTTTGCCTTGTGGTTATCTCTTCTTTCCAACAATGCAATAGTGGTAATCAAAACAATTCCCATAGATGTTAAACATGTGTTGTAGATGAAACCTTTACGGAAGTATGGAGCGTCATCCTGGTTGAAAGTGAGCATTGGGACCCAAGCACCAGTAACATAAGCCGCAGTGTTTGTAACAACAACAACGAAGTTTCTCTTCATATCATTATGGTGAAGTAAAGAGTTTGCCCACGAGAAGATGAATGGCTGACCACACCACATTGGAATCAGCAATAGGAAATAAGCGGCCCAGTGTAAACCACGGGGAATGTCCCAGATAGCTAAACAGATCGAACCAAACGTCTGAACTGCAAACAACGTGATTAACAGATGAGGTGTGAATTTGGCTTTGAGGAAATCATTAGAGTAACAAAGCAAAAGTGTCAATGCAATAGTCACACCAGCGATAATGGTTGGATATGTGTTATAGTAGTACGAGTCCAACTTCAAAGATTCCTTCATCCATAACTGGAAAACCTGAGAAGTGTTTGGCTGACCAGAGTTGTTATAACAGATGAACAAGAGTGGGAAAACAAAGATGTGCCATGTGTCGAAGAAAGACAAGATCTTCTTCAGTGTGTATGGCTCTCTTGTGTTTAATTGAGATCCTTGACGACGACGACGCTCCAACGCAACGAGTTTATCTTTCTCATTGAAGTACCATGCCTTTGTAGTAGATGGAGTGTTTGGATTGGCAAAAATAGTAAAAAGGCCAATTGGAACAGACACAATAGCATCAATAACAAACATCCACTGGAATGGCTGCAAGTGTTTCTGAGCCCAAGCAGACGTGAGAATTCTCTGCTGCAAAGGACCACTAACCAAACTGGAAGCAGAACCTGCACAGGCAAAGAAAGCAGCACGCTTACCGATTTCCTCTTTGGAATACCAACTTCCAAGTAAATATTCCATACCGGGGAAATAACCACTCTCGGTGATACCAACAAGGAATCTCAGAGCGTACATTCCGTGGATCGACTTTGGAGTAACTGTCAAAACAGTGAGAATACCCCATACCAGTTCCAGTCCACCCATGTAGTAACGAGCTGAGACTCTGTGTAAAATCAAATTAGAAGGAATCTGTCCAATGATATACCCAACTGTCCAGAGTGTAACCATCAAGTTATAATCATTACCTTTCATATCGTAGTGCTCTTTCATACCATTAACGTACGCAGTAGCAATGTTACTCTGGTCCAAGTTCTTAAGGAAGTAGCCTAGACAGGCTGAACTCATGAAGAAGAAATCCAATTTGAACAGGAAAGAACGCTCGTCTTTATTCTTATTGAAGGAGTCCCACAGGAAAACAGATGGCTTGTACCACCACTTGGATCTTCTCTCCAGCTCAGCATCGTCCAGCTCCACCGTAAGATCGATGTATGGCTTTGATGGGTCATGCTCAAGAAGATCGCTGCTGCTATCGTCCGAGGAAAGCTCTCTAGTGAGACTTTGCCCGATGGCGTCGTTCTTAGTGATTGACGAGAAGCTCATTGCCTATGCTTAGTATACAAGCAACTGTATAAACCTACAAGGGTGGTGCCTGTGACTACTTTATATACCAAGCGTGTGGATTACCACAGTAAATCTCAGTGGTCCGCCACACTTGTCACATAAACAGGGAAGGGGACTACACAGCACCACACCCTGAAAGTCCATGTTCCAAGCCCCCTCGAAAAATGACAAATACAGTGATTCAGAGTGACACAAACTGTGTGTCCAGTTGCTGTGCTTCTGAGTCGAGCCACAATCGTACCGGATCTGCGCATGAAAGCGATGTATAGTGTTAGAGATGCCTGAATCTTTCTTTGATTCGTCTAGAGCTGGTTGGCTTCTGGTGGCTTTGCAGGAAAAAGTGGCTTTACGAGATGATCCAATGATCCAATCCATTAGTACCAAGATCTATAAGAGATTGTGGAAGCTTGGTAGCTTGGTGTTCTATTGTGGAGCCAGGTACTATCCAGACCGGGGGATCTATGTGGGACTTACCGTGATAAGCGTCCTATGACCTGTCAAAGTAGCTACTGACGCATGAATGGCGTTTCGACTTTGCTACAAGTGTAAAACCCTTTATACGTACACTGGTAGTTATAATACTGTAAACATAGTTTCTATATACGAAATAACCCCATACTATAAATGCCAAAATATCAATTGTAACCAGTCCCACATGCATGGTCTAGTCTCTGATTCCGCACCGTCCGCGAACCTTCTTTTTTCTTGCCCAGGCCCGTTGCGAGACTATTGTCGCTTTAGAGCACCAAAACGGAAATAGTAGCGGAAGATACGCGCCACAGCTATTTAAGCACCACCACCCACCACAGTTTGTGTGCGGTGTAGGAAGAATTACCGGTGTCGGCTTTTCTTCCACGTTTCAATTTTGGGGCCAGGTAGTATACAAGTATTAAGGTAGGCTCATCGCCATGTCCAAAAGAACAGATTCCTCTACTGAGTCTAACTCCAACAAGAAGGCTAAAATGACCATCGCAGACGGTGACCCAAAATTGACATCCCACGAAGCTCCATTCGTCAAGCTGTTCGCAGCACCAACTACCAATGGACAGAAGGTATTGATCCTTTTAGAGCTTTTGGGAATTGAGTACATTTACCGTCAATTGAACATCAAAGAAGAGTCCAAAACTGAATGGTACTTGAAATTGAATCCAGCTGGTAAGATCCCATTGTTGGAAGATGTTAATGATAAAGGTGAAATTTTCACCTTGGCTGAAAGCGGTGCCATTTTGTTATATCTCGCTGATAAGTATGACCTGGCTAATAAGTATTCATACAAGCATGGAACTTCCAATTACTACAAACAATTGGAGTTTATCTTATTCCATGCATCTGGTTTGAACCCTGACCAGAAGAATTACAATCTCACTAAGGCAAATGATCCAGAGAACCAAAAGGCAATCGAGAGCGCCATTGTGAATGTTGAACGTTCATACCAGCTGGTTGAAGATACATTGAAGTCAAATGGTACTGGATACCTCATTGGTGATCATATTTCTTTAGCTGATATCATCGCATATCCACATGCCAATGCCCTCAAAGGTTCTGGTATCGACACCTCCAAATGGCCATTGTTCAACGAATGGTTGAAAAAGATCGGTTCTTTACCTGGTGTGAAGGCTGCCCTTGAGAAATAAATAAAACTAAATGTATCACTATTGTTATAATAAACATCTATAGTCAAATCATATCACGGATTAATGTAGGAGAAGTTTTTTTCCGGCCTTCCCCGCCCACACACATCCTGCGCCGAGACCGCGACCTATTCTTCCGTCTTATGCTAAAATCGCGCCTTCTCGAGAGAAATGTGGGGAACATGCATGCATAATAAGCTCGCCGAGGCCAATTATTATACAGTCAGAGGGGAGCAAGCCTTTCTAAGCGGGTAGCAACTACAAGTAAACAATGGGAGAAGAACTCAAATTAAGGGTAAACACGAGGAAAATAATATTCAAATCCAAACACCAGCGTGGTAAACAAAGAGACATCTGCTGGTCCCCCCGTTTTGGGACAAACGTAGTTGAATACCAACCACGTCAGCACGCCAGCTGGGATAAAAGTATTGTTCTCATAGAGTTATTATGATAAGTCTTCACGAACAGCAAAACGATAACGAAAGTAGAAAGTAAAAAAAGAGTAGGCGTGTGCTACACACTCGCACTCAATGTTGAAGTATCAAACTTACAACAAAGCTGGGATCAAAGCAGCAAGGGCCAATGGAGCGTAGGCAACGGCACCGTTCTGCTCGTTGACGGTCTCAACAGCAGTGGTAGCAGCAGCGGAGGAAGCTGGAGCAGAAGAAGCAGCAGCAGAGGAGGAAGCAGCAGCAGAGGTAGAAGCTGGAGCAGAGGAAGAAGCAGCAGCAGAGGTAGAAGCTGGAGCAGAGGAGGAAGCAGCAGCAGAGGTGGAGTCGGAACCACCACCAATGATGGAAGCCAAACGGGAAGAGTACCATGGCAAGCCGGTAACGTAGGAAGAGACCTGAGCCATGTCGACCTGGGAGTAGAGGGTGGTGTAGGAGTCGTCAGTGTAGGTCTGAGCCTCCTGGACCAAAGAGAGCAAAGCTGGTGGTGGGGAGTTACCAGCAGAGATCTGACCCAAGTAGTCCGACAAGTGGGACTTGACATCAGCAAGAAGAGCAGTCAACTGAGCGTCGGTGTCGGCAGCGACGACCATGGAGGCGGCGAGGGCAAGGAAAGTGATGTACTTCATTGTGGGGTATCAGCGAGTGTTTGTGTACTAAGCAGACCATCGACCCACACCTCTACAAGGGAAAAATCTTCACTATTTATACTTTTCAGAGCAGTAGCGCAGCTGGTGGGGTTGTGGGTGGGGGTGCCCACACTGGGAAAACCATACCTTCTCGACGCCGTATTGATGCTGGCCCATGCCTAAAAAGCGGGACAAGGTTTTCCACTACCGTGCATCCCTGATGTACACAGAAGCATCACGAGCTAGTTTGGTACTCCTGCGTTGCTCTGGGAGAGCGCTTTCTGGTGCTGTTACTATACACAGTAGAAGGGGAGCCCTGGTGACCATTGCACTATTGCCAGCTCTGGCGAGCTGTTTGCGGGTCCTGGAGCCCATGGAACAGCAGTAAATACAAGGCATAAACAAACACCGCTTCAATCGGGCAATACTGGCAATTAGCGTTTACAGCTTGCTTTCCCAAAACGGAAGTGCCCCGATTGAGCTGTGCGCAGAGAGGGGTCGCCACCACAACGCACCAGGGCAAAAGGGTCTGGCCACTAGCAGGGCAAATAGCCTTTAGCACCATACACGGATGTGTATACACTCGTTGATGTGAGTCGAGCTAAAACGGCGTTCCCCACAACGCATTTACCCCGGGAATGACTCTGAGTCGTCCTGAGTGAAAAATTATACACCGCATGCAACCACACTGCACGCACACCGCTTGTGGGATGTGCTACTTCCTAATTGGGCTGGCTGTGACACGATCGTTTCGGCTCTACTCACTGTTGATCTTTTTGCTCGTCCCCTCTTTTGGCCCGGCCTGGCCCCACCCTCGTCCCGAGGCAGCGACGGGCCACGGGCTCGCCAGGGCGGGGACTGCTAGTCTACGGGTCCGTGTGACTGGTCTACCCATCGACCCGGGTCATCGTGAGGGTGTGCGGGTGTGGTGTGTATTGTGTGGTGTATATTGTGTATTGTATATTGTATAGTGTGGGTGGTGTCCGGGTGTATCAACACCCAGGTCCACCCGCGAATAGCACCCATTCGCGCATCATCAACACCCATCTAATGCTACCACACCTCTACTAACTCCTCCCCCATCCAACCAGCCAACCATGATCTCTCGCGTGGAGGACTTCTTCTACGCGCACCTCGCCGACACCGGCGTGTTCGCCGACCACATGGCGCACCCGGTCTCGCGCAGAATCACCACGCTCGCGCTCGTGGGCGTGATAGCCGTGCTGTGCTACCAGGTGGTCTTCCAGCTGGGCATCTACGCCGGGCTGTGGGAGATGCCCGGCAAGGAGTACTTCCTCGACACGCCCGTCCACTGTGCACACGTGTACATCGAGGTCCAGGCCACCGTCGACGGCCAGGACCAGCTGGCGAAGCCTTTAAGGTACCACGTCGAGATCTCGCCAGAGGAGTACAGCCACGACGAGCCCGAGCTCGGGTGCACGCTGGGCTTCCTGCGCAAGAAGAGCTACTTCCTCTTCAAGGACTCGGCCGTTTATACGCAGCTGGGCTCGCGCAAGTTCACCTTCGGCGACGTGGCGATGTACTCGCGTGGGGGGCTGCTCACCGAGGACGATAAGCCGTTGTGTCTACAGGGAGTGGAGACGGGCCACACCGTGAGCGTGGTGTGTCGCTTGTGATTACGGGTGTAGAGCGTCGTCGTCGAACTTGAACAGGGGCACGTCCAGCGCGTACGACATGTGCACCTTGTTCTCGAGCCATATCCACAGCTTGAGCAGCTTCTTGAGCTTGGAGTCGATGATCTGGATCGTCATCTCGTCCTCCTCCTCGTCCCTGTCCTCAATCGATTCGTTTACCACAAAGCTCTTCCTGTAGTTGACGTCGATCATGGTCTCCATCTCCTTCAGCAGGATGAACTTGTTGACCAGGTCCGCGATGTCCCGTCTCAGCTTCACCTCGAACAGCTCGTTCAGCCGTGGGGGCAGCATCTCCTTGTGGTTCGAGTAGATCAGCAGCGTCATCGTCAGCTCCAGCTCCTCCATGAACTTGACGTTCTTGACGGCCTTGTTCGTCAGCTTGTCCTGCGCGAACTTGATCACCGTCATGATGAACTGCTCCTTGTTGGACCCGGTCTGGTTGTTCCGTATCATCTCGATCAGGTTCAGCAGCAGCAGCTTGAAGTACAGGAAGTTGTTCTGCTCGAGCAGATCCGGGTACAGCAGGTTGAGCTCGTCGATCGCCTCCGATATCTCCCCCTTCAGCAGCTTGTGCTTGATCTCGGAGCGCACCTTCATCGAGTTGATGCCGATCACCAGCTCAGCGTTCGAGGGGTCCCCCATGTCTATGCCAATCTCCTTCGCAAACTTCAGCACAGTCTCCTGGTAGCCCTCGTGGATGAGGAAGTTGAGCACGAGCTTGTTCAGCGCGTGCTTGTCGAGGCTGAAGGAGTCCTCCAGCGTCGTGAACCGTTCCCTGTAGCTCGCCATCGCTGGTCTTCTCCTCTTCTCTCTCCACCCACTTGTGTCCCGGGGGTGTTGCTATCTCCTTGTTGTGGTGGTGTGCGGGTGTGGCGATGCGGCTGGTGTGCGGGTGTTGATAAGGCCGCCGGGTAACCCCTCAGGACCCGCGTGCGGAGCCGGTGCTATACAGCGCTGTTGTGGGCCGTTTTGAGTGCGGTTTTCCGGTGTATACACACAATTCACGGCTCTGCGCACGCTGGCAGCTCCAGATAGCACAGCATCCCCGTGTAGAGCGGCTCCGCAGTGTTAAAACACGCCCATTGAGACTCCGCGCTTTTTGATGCCGCACACAAATTTTTCAAGGTGTAGCGCAGTATCTCTGTGGTTCACGGGGCTGCGATGCCATTACACTGAGGAAAGGAGACGACAGAGGAGCACAAATGGACGCGTTGACATCACCAGGGCCGCTCTCTCCGGTGTCGCCAAAGGGCGAGTCCGCCGGGCTCGCGGGGCTCCAGCTACAGCAGCTCCAGCTGTCGCAGCTGATGTTCCCGGCCGAGATCGTATACAAGATCCTGGAGTTCCAATTGTACCAGATAATGCAGAACAACACCGCGTCCGTGTCGACGAACACGTCCATGTTCATCCGCTCGAACCTCCCCGTGTGCAAGGTGTTCTACCGGTGCGTGTGCAAGCTCATCTACCGGTTCTGCTGCTTCAAGACCCCGCAGACGTTCGACATCTTCCTCAGCTCCATCAGGGAGCACCACCGGCTGGGCCAGTACGTGAAGGTGCTGGACTTCCAGGAGTTCACCTCGATCGGGCTCGGCCGCACGGGCAGGATGAACAAGGAGATCCAGATGGTCACCTCGGCGACGATCCTCGCTGCGCTACAGCGAACGCCGTATCTCGTCGAGTTCCTCGCATCGGAGAACATCAAGGACGACCTCGACACGGAGCTGCTGAACCACCTCTTCAACGAGATGAAGTTCCTGAGAGCAGTCGACTTCTGCGGGTGCTCGGGCGTGAACTTCACCTCGAACTTCGACTCGCTCATCATCAAGAGACCGGGCATCGCGAACATCACGGACCTGTCTTTCCACGACTGCACGGACCTCCCGTCGTGGTGCCTGGAGAAGGTCCTCGTCAACCTGCCCAACCTGAGGAAGCTGGACCTCACACACACGCAGATCACGTCCAAGCAGCTCAACCTGATCCCGCACTCGGTGAAGCTCACGCATCTCTCGCTCGCCTACTGCATCCAGCTGACGACGAGAGAGCTCATCTCGTTCTTCATCAACCACCCGGCGATCACGGCCAACCAGCTGGTGTGGCTCAATCTGCAGTGCGACACGTCCACAAACACGCTGCTGTCGAACAACCAGCTGACGTTCCTGCTGAAGATGTTCGACTGCGATTTCCAGTACCTCAACCTCGGAGGGCTGCCGGTGACGTACTCGAACCTGCTGCTGATCAAGAAGAAGTTCCTGAACCTGAAGTCGCTGTCGCTGGCCCGGTGCTCTTTCACGCAGCAGGAGATCATCGACTTCCTCTCGCTGCCGAGCGAGTCGTCGAAGGTCGAGTACTACCAGCAGCTCCAGTTCCTCGACCTGTCGAACAACAGCTACATCACACGCTGGTCCCTGGACAACCCGCAGTTCCTGAACTGCTGTCCGTCGCTGGTCGCTTTCGAGTTCTCGATGAAGATCATCAACGACATCGAGTCCATCGGTGGGAAGCTGATATACCGAACGCACGGGAAAACCGTCTGGAGAAGCTACGACTCTGGTGGTCGCCGTGGCTGGCTATTCAAGGTGAACGAGCGGAACCCGGACCACTCGTCGCAGCTGGGGCTGATCGAGTACGACATCGAGACCGGGAAGAAGAAGTTCAAGATCCTCAGGAACCCGGAGTTCCTGAAACTGGTCAACAAGAAGATCTCCCTGTCCAAGGGCGTGTTGTTCGATGCGGACGAGGTGTTTGGTGACTTCGAGAGAGGCATCTACAAGTACTACGGCATGAAGATGTAGCACCACCTCGTCACCGTCTATGTGTCTACGGCCTAACGTCTAACGTCTTTACGATTTTATCTTGCATTAATGAACTGCTAATGAACCATGATACTGTGTAGTATATCTTACGTACTATAACTACGCTGGTAGTATAAGTCACACAAACATGTGGTACAGCTTCGAGCTGATGCCCACTGCGTTGCCCGTCAGCAGCTGCCACAGCTTCAGCAGCTGCACGCTGTTGCCCACGCCGACGACTATTAGGTGGAGGTAGTACAGGACTATAAACAGCGTTATGTTCAGCACCATCAGCAGCATCACCGACCGGTAGAACAGCGTCGAGTCCGATAAGACCGTGTGCACGAAGTGCAGCACCAGCGAGGTCGTGGACTGCTGTGTGGGCTTTGGAGTCCACGTCTCTGGTGGTGCTTCCAGAGGAGCCACCTCCAGCTTCCTCTTTCTCTGCTTGAAGAAGGACATGGTGGTTGTGTGTGGTGATGGGTGGTGTTTACATTTTTGTGTCGCGATTATGTAAGGGTGGCTATACACTATACACTACTATAATATACTACATTCTACTATAATACACTACTATACTCTACTATAATATACTAATATATTCTACTATACGATGTGATACTATACGATACTACATAGTATGTTCTACTAGTATATTACATAGTATACTACATAGTATACTACATAGTATGGTGACGGGTAGTTTACATCTTCGTATCGCGATTATGTAAGCGATGAGGTCGATGAGCTATAGTGTACTCTATACGCTACTATAATATACTATAACATACTATAATATACTAAATATACTATACTATACTATACTATATTCTACTATACTCTACCGTAGTATACTCTACTATTGTATACTACAGTAACTACGCACACAGTAATGCTCTATTGTACCATTGCGTACCATAGTGTACTCCATAGTATACTACCATAGTACACTCCACTACCCCCCCCCTCCGTAGTTAACTACACTCTACTACTCCACCATAGTATATCTACCACAGTATACTACATAGACACTCTACTAAATATAATGCTCTATTGTCCGTCACTGCAACGGCTTCATCACCTCCTCGAACAGCAGCCGCTTCAGCTCGTCCATCTTCAGCCCCTCGCTCTCGTTGAAGTCCCAGAACTGCTCATCGATCGGCTGTGCATCCGGCTCGTCCTCCGGGTCGTGGTACAGCTGGAGATACGGGTGGTTCAGGGCCTCTTGCACGGATATACGCTTGGCCGGGTTGAAGGTGAGCAGCTTCTCGAGCAGGTCGATGGCGAGCGGGTTCGACTCCGGGGGGAACAGCGTCGCCATCGGGACCCTCTTCCTAAAGGGCAGCGACCGGATGTACTCGCGTGCCCGCTTCGACTTGATGTTGTAGTAGTCCTCGATCATCGGCGTGCCCAGCACCTCCATGATGAGCCACAGCTGGTTGTGGTAGTCGCGGCCGGGGAACAAAGGCTTCCCACTCAGCATCTCCGCCAGAATGCACCCGACCGACCACACGTCGATCGCGGTGGTGTACTCCTGGAACGTCAGCATGATCTCCGGGGCCCGGTACCATCTCGTGGCGACGTACTCGGTCATGAAGCCGAAGTTGTTCTCGCTGGACGCGACCGAGCGTGCGAGCCCGAAGTCGCAGATCTTGAGGTCGCAGTTCGAGTTCAGCAGCAGGTTCGAGGGCTTGAGGTCCCGGTGGAGCACGTTGGCGGAGTGCATGGCTTTCAGGGCCCTCAGCGTCTGGTAGATGAAGTACTGGCAGTGGTCGTCGCTGAGCTTCTGCGACTTGATGACGCGGTGCAGGTCCGTCTCCATGAGCTCCTGGATGAGGTACACCTCGGCGAAGGTGTCGAAGCTCAGGGGCTTCTGGATGTCCAGCACGGAGATGATGTTCTCGTGGTTGTTGAAGTGCTTCAGCAGCTTGAGCTCGCGCAGCGTGCGCAGGCAGAACATGGGCTTCTCGAAGGGCAGGATCTTCTTGATGGCGACCTTCGTGTTGGTGGGCTTGTGCACGGCCGAGCACACGATCCCGTACGCGCCCTCGCCGACGACCTCGAGGATCTGGTAGTAGTCCGACACATTGAACGAGATCTTCCTCTGGGCCATCGTCATGCTGTGGCCGTCGAGTCTGGACGGGGGAGGGTGAGCGACTCGAACATCACCATCTTATAGCTGGGTTTCACAGGGGAATTCGCTGATCGCGCGGCTGCGCGGGCGCGGGTTCGGTTCCGGGCGTGGCTGTTATTTGTTTATTTATTTTATTTGGTTCAATTCTTTAATTCTTTAATTCTTCAATTCTTCCAGGCTATAGACTCTATACAGCTACGCCAGATCGCGTATGCACAGCGAGCCGTCGTCCTGCTCGCCGAACGCGTCCAGTGGGATAACGTCGGCGCCCTTGCGTGGATCACCAACATGGACTTCCTCCAGCGACGGGCAGTTGTCCACTGTCACCACATCAACACGACCGAATACAGCGAGGTGGTCCAGCAGCGGCAGCTCAAAGAACTCGACGTGCACTGGTGTGCAGGAGAACGATGTGTCTAGGAAAGAAACGGTGCAAGATTTCAATGTATCCTGGAAAACCGTCTCATCATCAGCACAGAGTAGGTTCACTGGTAGTGCACTACCGCTTCCCATGTAGTTCTTCAACATCAGCGTCTCCACTGGGGACTTCCTGAAAGAGGAGATCAGTGCCGCATGTCCCATCTCAGTCATTTCGTATAGTTCCAACGTCTTCAGTGATTCGAACGATAGGTCATCTCCCAGAAGGACGTCACCTTCAACTCTCGCGTGGATCGACAGTCTCTCCAGCTTGGAAAACCTGGAAGCCAAATCGTTGAAATTCACAAGATACTCATTCCCTCTGAGGAGTGAAAGCCTCTCAAGTAGTGGAGCTTCAATTTCATACTGTGGGAATGCATTATCCCCAGAGGGAGCACAAATGCCATTGGATGGATACCGGAGTTGAGGGCGTCCATTGGTCATAACCTTCAAAGTCTTCAAAGTATCGATGACCCAAGGAGACTCCTTTGGAGTGACCAGGAATCTTGACTTACCCTGAACAACTATCAATGAGCTTGCTGACAAGAAGGATTCTCTCCCAGTGAGCGCATGTAGACAATTTTCAATAACAACTTCCTCCGCCGATGGCCATCCTTCCATCTCACTGATGAGTTTCCTCTCTTGTCTGTACTCACCATAGATCTGTGTAGGTGATAATCCCAGGAAGTCGCTCTTGTCCAACAACGAGTAGTCTGGGAACTGCCACTCTTCCACAATTTCAAAATCTGCTTCTTGATGGTCGAAAATTGGCGGCTCAACATAGAAATCATAAGGCTGACCCACCTCTAATCCTAGCAGTTGGTGCCACATATTCTCAGCTGCATCAACATGTCCAACTTGACCTTCGTCATCAACACGCAGTATGTCTACTGTTAGATGGAACCTCTTGAGTGGTGGAGCCTCGAACCTTTCAACATTTGGGAGACACACGTCGATCTTGACAGAGAGCTCTTCCAATTTGGGAGCAACGATGTCTTGGATCACCGGGATGACAATCTTGTCTTTCCCTCGACGGCCTGAGATTGATAGGGAAAGGGTCTTGACCTCTGGCAGCTCGACGTTCTTCATACAGAGAACACTATCGAGTACCAAGGTTTTCACACGTTGGAATCTCTTGTCGATGAACGTCAAAGGTGCGTGCCTAATATCTTCATCTTCGTAACATCTCAGGTACGATTTGATCACAACTTCCTCAGCTGTCAACGATTCCGGCTTAAAGGCGTAGTGGACCTGCTCAGCACAGTTGTTCAGCTCGAGCCTCTTCGACGGCTTCAATTGCAGGGACCCAGGAGAAATGCTATTCGCTGCAGTTACAGACAGTGTCTCCAAAAATGGAGCTCTTACGCGTGAGAACGTCAATGGCTCATCACATAGCTCAATTTTAGAGGTAGCAATGCACAAAGAGAACTTGTCCTGGTATTTCAGCAGGTCTTCGTAGCTGTTCCGGTAATTCTCACGTTCGTATTCCGATAAGATGAGAACGACGCTGGTGTTTCTCTGGGAGAAGTAGTTGGCGACCAGCTCTTTACGCGGAGGGCTCCTAGCATCGACCTCACACACGTAGATGGTGAACTCTTTCGCTGGCTCTAAAAGTGTGGAGGCCGGGAAACTGAGCAAAGCAGGGTCAATGTTGATGATCTGGTTCGGTTTCTGCGGAACAATACGGATAAACGCTTTCATCCGGAAACAAATCGGTGGAATTGATGCCAACGAAACAAGGTCTTCCTGTGAATCCAAGTGGGAACAGATCTCATAGAGGAGCTTGATGGGGCAATTGAGCAGAAAACAATGAGCGTTGGGAGGCATTGGGGATGGCGGAAGATTACAGCAGTCTCTAAAGCGCTGATTGGTGAGGGACTAGGTGGTGTGTGATTGGCTTGACCCATTTTTCGTCGTGGAATGTTTTTCTTTTCATTTATTTTTCTTTATTATTTATTTTTCTTTTTTAGTCCAGCGTCGTATAAAATCTGTACATAAACAAGCGTCAGCGACTCAGTGTTCACACTTGTGGTCCCAAAAGCGACCATTTCTTCGGTGGACGGTCTTCAGATTGTGACTTCTAGTGAAAGACACAGCCCGTACGGTGACGGGGTGGTGTGCAGGAACTGAAAACTTTTAGAGAGCACGAGATCTGTGGTATGGGACCAGAGGGCCCGTGTGGGGTCGTCTATCTGTATTTAATATTTAGATATAGTATTAGAAATGTCTACATGTACACTCGTTTCCACATACATTAAACCAAGACATACAACAATAACGAAAAATAAACGAAATAAACGTAATAAACGAAATAAACCAAACCAAACCCCACACCATCAACAGGCTACAATGGTTGGGTAGACGTCCTTCAGCTCCTTGTGCTCGGCCTCCGCGATGAGCTGGCTCAGCTGCGCCTGGATTCTCTTCACCAGCTGTCTGTGTCTCTCGACGGGGTCCTCGACCTGCACGGCCTCCATCTTCTTCACCAGCATGGCCACCTCCTCGTCCTCGTACTCGCTCTCGTCCTCGGACTGGGACTCATTGGAGTCGTCCTCCTCCTCAGAGTGCAACACCTCGTGCTGCGACGACTTCTGGTTGATCCCGATGTTGTAGCGGCGGTCCTGGGCGGACGCGTCCACCCTGTTGGAGATCTGAGGGTACGAGAACGTGGCTGATGAGCCAGCAGAGAGCGACGGGTACAGCCCACTGCTGTTCAGCACGGGCAGCGCACTCGCCTGGTGGAGCGGGGCGTTGTACTGGTCGAGCGACGCACTCAGCTGGTTGAAGAAGCTGTTTGTGTCGTAGAGCTCCTGCGAGTTCTTGAAGAACTTGCTGGACCCGTTCGACAGCGGAGGCAGCGACATCTCGCTGCCCATGAAGTCCAGCGAGCTCAGCTTGGACGCCATCTCGGCGTTGTAGCGGGGCTGGATCTTGGCCTTCTTCACGTCCTCGAAGAACTGCGTCGCCTCGGGCTTGCGCTTGCGCTCCATGTCGTACTCGAGCGACATCAGCGCGTCGAAGCTCGTCTGTGAGTGGTCGAAGTGTGCCCACGGTCTCTGCTGGGCCTTGGACGCGGCCTTAGCGGCGTTATCGGCGTGCGTCTTCACGTGCTTCTTCAGGTCCTGCGGTCTCTTGAACTTCTTCGTACACGTCGTGCACACAAACGGCTTCAGGGGTATGTGCACCCTGATGTGGGACGTGATGTGGTCCCGCTTCACCGTCTGCACACGGCACCCGTCCCACGCACAGTTCAGGTTCAGGTTGCGGTTGGACTTGCGCCCGACGTGCTCGTCGCACATGTGGTTGTAGAGGAGCTCTGCGGTGTCGAAGAGCTCAGTGCAGTCGCCCCACTTACACGCTAGGGGGCCGTCGTGGTGGTCGTCCTTGTTCTTGCGGAGGTACTTGAGCTTTCTGGGAGCCTCGAGCGGGACTGCGGCGTGGGACACGTCGGGGATAAGCACCTTGGGCTGGGGAAGCGGAGCGTACAGGCTCGTCTCCAGCACTGAGCCCAGCGACGGGATCGTGTACCCGAGCTGGTGCTGGTGCTGTGGTTGCTGTGGTTGTTGCTGGTGAAGTGACTGTTGCTGCTGGTGAAGTGGTTGCTGCCCCAGGCTCGGGTACAGGCTCCCGACCGGGTGGTAGTTCCCCTGCGGAAGGATGGCCTGCTTCGGTGGCGAGTCCACCGACGACGCTGAGGTGTACGACTGTGGTGACTGCGACTGCGACTGCGGTGAGTTGGAGTCGTTCGACGAGTCGGCCTTGGACTCGTGCGCACCGAAGTCCACGGCCATCTGGTTGAACTGCTCTTTGTACATTAGTGTCTTATTGGAGTGTCTTATTGGTGTGTGTGTGTGGTGTGTGTGGGCGGAAGTGGGAAGTGGCCCTTTTAATGGCAAATTTGGTGCCAAGCTTTGTTGTGGTGAAGTTTCCCACGGGTGTGTGCGGGACTAGTCTGGGGACTGGGATTTTTTCCGGGACTCGGGCCCTATCTGTGCGCGATGGACAGTGACACATAGCGATATCACACGGGCTTGTGGCAGTGGTGGAACAGCTCGTCCACTCAAGAGCGAGTAGATACCACTATCGTCCATAATCACAGCCTGCAAAGCCACACTCTTGGCTCACGTGGGGCCTGGCTCGGCCCACTCGAGCTTGGCTCTTTGTTACTGCGCCCCGGGTAACTCCAGTCTCTGGAGTACTTGTCTTGGCGGACTGGGACTCGGGACTAAACCAGCGGGGCGGAGCGGGTCAGTGGGGACTACGGGGTCTCAGATATGACACCATTTACTGGTGGGTCAACTTATACATCATCAGCGCGTACACATCCTTCAGCTCTCCATCAAGCTGGTCCGTCACTGGGTTGCCGTCTAGATTCACGTGCGTGATCTTGCCGAACCGCATGAAATAGTCTACCAACTCTCTATACCCACATCCGATCTGATTGTCCTTGAGATCGAACTTCTTCAAGTGTGGGAATCTTTCAATCAACACCTGTAGGTCTTCGAATCTCAAATGGCACGATCTCAAAACAATCTCTTGGAGATACGTAGACACAACAAACCCTTCGTCTTTAAGTAGTTCTAACTTGTTTGTACTTTGATACAAGCAAAGAGTGAGTAGCTCGGGACACTTGGCAACGATTTTGCTGGTCCCACCAGCAATGGATATAAATCTCAACTGTTTCATTAATGAGCCAAGTTCAAGTCTCTTTAACTTATCATTGCCTGCAAGAAGTAATTTCTTCATCTTTGGTAAAGTCCTAGTAACTTCAAATTTTACCAACTCATTAGATTCGAGGTTTAACACTCGTAATTCCTCATTTGATAAGTTCTTAATCTCCGTGATTTTGTTGCCGCATAGATTCAACTCTTGCAAGTTATCCATCTTCAAGCAGGCGAAGTCAATAACTCCACTGATCTTATTATAAGATAAATTCAATCTCATCAATGAGGGTAAAGAGCATACTTCCTCAATTTGACAGTGAGACAGGTCTAAATATCTGAGATTGCTTAATGACGCAAACAATGACAACTTCTTAATGCCATTATAGCTTAAATCAAGTTGTTGCATGTCTTTATACTTGTCAAAATTCAAAAACTGATCACTAATGGAGTTGTGAGATAACAGTGCACTCTGTAACATGCCAGACAGCCCTTCCAGACTTGTCAATGAATTATTATTCAGATTCACATCCTTGAGATTTGGGATAAACTCTTCGAGACTTTTAACTGTCAGTAAGCTCTTACCACTAAGATCAACACTGCTGACTTTGTCCCAAACGTCTCGACTCTTCAACACATCTTGTAAAGCGGCAATCAATGCTTTTCTCGATTCTGAAAATGACAAGTCCAAACGGGAAACGTTCGTGACCTGTCTTGGGTCCACAGTTGTGGAGTTGATATGGCTTTGTGATACATTAGAATCGTTGTCGAACACCAATTCATAATCATACGCTGGTTTAGTGACCGGACCACGGTGTAGTGGGTACACCCACTTTTTCTGTTCAGAGTCGTACACCATACCTTCGTCCATTGGTGTGATTAATTCAATACTCTGGATCTCAGTCTTGAGTTGCGGTCTCTTCAAAGGTGGAAGTGTCTCTTCAAAAGTCTTGATCAATTTCGGACGTGGCATGGGTGAGTCGAGATATTGTGTTCTATAAGATGTGACCTTAGCCGTGGACATAGTCGGAGCTTCCTTGAAGCTGTTCGTATCCTGGAAACTGTACGCTGTGTTGTTCATGGCGATTTCGTCATCGTACCGGCTCTTAGGGAAAAGCCCTTCAGCTTGGTACTTATCATTGTGTTCATTATCGTTATTCTCTTCCGCTCCACGCTCCAAAGTCACGTCTCCATACACGTCGGCGTTCTTGATGTTGTAGCTCTTTTTCATCTCTTCCCACGTGGTATCGGCCTGTAGGTGATCCCCACGGTCCTCAGCCACCGTCGACCCGCTCATATAGCTCCTTACCAACTGGGGCTTCTCCTTCCTCTTCCTCTCCTCAACCTCAAGCTTCACCTTGAGCCACTCGGGCATCGTCGTCTCAGAGTCCGTGTTGTGCACAACAGTGCCATCCTCAGCGGCTACCTCGGTGACGTCCATGTGGTTCTCCTTGTCGAAGTCAGCGTTCAGCACAAGCTGTGGTACCTTGAAGAGGCCCTTCATGCTGGCGTGTTTGGGCCCTTTCTGGGCATTAGCAGCGCTATCTCTGGGGTGTGTAGTGTGCGATAGTGAGAGCTCGCCGAGCGCCTCTCTTATCTCCTTGGTCGGCGACTCCATCTTGCCGTGTTGTTGTAGTTGGTGTAGCGGCTATTTGTGTTTACCTTTTGTTTGTTTACCTTTGTGTGGCGAGTTCCGAGGGCATCGCGGGGATTGCGCGATTCGCGAAAATGGGACCACTTCCGAGGGCGTGGCCGCAACCGGGGAGCACCAGCCGCAGCCGAAAAGAGACACAAGCTTTGTACGTGTGGGCCCGAGTGGTGTGAGGTGGGGACCCTCTGAGACTCACAGTTTCTCTGTTTACACTACAATTATCTACTACAATGTCATACAACACCACCTTCCACTGGTAAGTGTGAGACGGCCTCTTTCCACAGAGGCAGTGTACTCTTCCGGGACAAGCTGGTGAGACGTGCGGGCCATAATAACGACCGACGCCACTGAGAAACACGCACAAAGCGCAGTGAAGAGATTTCTCGGGTCGTTGGTGTCTAATTGTGTTCAGCTCGAGCTCGTGTGTGTGTTTACAGTTTCTCTGCGTGGTTGAGCCCGCGCTGGGCTTATCAGGCTTCGGCAACACGCTAAATTTCACCTTGTCCCACTACAATCTGAGCACCGGGACGAACTCGTTACTAACTCTCAACAGGCCATCTGGTCCATCTGATGTCATCGTCACCGGTACCTTCGACAACTGGACCCAGTCCATCCCACTGGTCAAGACATCCAAGGGCGACTTCGAGATTACCATGCCATTGAAGCCAGAGCACTCGGGCGATGATAAGATCCTCTTCAAGTTCGTCGTCGATGGCGAGTGGACCACCAGCTCCAACTACGAGACCTTCAACGACAGTGGTAACGTCAACAACGTCATCTACTTCTCTAACTTGGCTGCTGCTTCCAAGGAGTCTGGTTCCAAGATCCCAGAAGCTGGTGGCCTTGTTGCTGCTGCTCCAGCCATCTCCTCTAAGGGCGTCGACACCACTGTTTTACCATCCAACGAAGGTAAACAGGCCACCCTGGGTGAACCAGGTATCGTTGTGCCAGAAAATGCTGCAGAGATTAAGGAATTCTCCGAAGTTAGCAACGTCAATGCTAAGGACTTGAACGAGCAGATTAAGGCTGAAGAGGCCGCTGAAAAAGCTGCTCCTGAAGCTGAGCAAACCTTCTCAACCACTGTGATGCCATCCACTGAAGGTAAGCAAGCCACTCTTGGTGAGGCTGGTGTTGTGGTTCCAGAAGATGCTGCTAACATCAAGGAATTCTCCGAGGTCAGTAACGTCGATGCTAAGGACCTCAACGAACAGATTAAGGCCGAGGAAGCCGAGGAGAAGAAAACCAAGTCTATCCCAGTTAAGAAGACTATCAAGAGAAACAAATTGACTGGTGAAGAGATTGTCGTTTCCTCTGTTCCTATTGAGGAGTCCAAGACCTTGGACCCAAAGGTCAACGGTGCTGTTAGCGATGCTGAGCCTGCTACTGCTTCTACTGCTGATGCTACTGCTTCTCCTGCTAAGGCTGCTTCTCCTGCCAAGGCTGCTGAGAAGAAAGCTGCACCATCCAAGGCCACACCGAAGAAGGCCACTCCTGCTAAGAAGGAAGAGGAGAAGAAGAAAGGTGGATTCCTCAGAAAGCTCAAGGCCGTTTTCAACTAAACAAGCTACGCCCCTTTTTTTAATTCGTTGACTGTCTAACATCCCGTCTCATCTCCACCCTGGTTAGCTCCATCTGTGGCTTGCTTTACTAAGTAATGCTGTATCAAAGAGCTAGGCTTAAGAAGATAACTAGGCATACAAAAGCCTTACCTTCGGGCAGGTCTCTCATTGACATTTTTTTATCGTTCTCTTTTTAATCTCTCCATTCTTGGTACTGTATTGTAACTTATTTTATTCCTCTAGTTGTAGTAGATATAAGAGAGCTGGCTAGTCCCACTAGGCCATCAACCACACAGTCTAGTCTCTTCTTCCGCGGATGCGGCAGCAGCAACTAAAAAAAAAAGAAATGTTGAGGACTCAGGGGACTCATGGGACTCAGACTAGAGAATGTGGGGACATTAATACCCACCATATCTCTCTCTTTCTCTACATTACCACGACAACAAGAGACAATCCGGAATGCTCCATGTTGCGAACCGTTCTGTGCATAGAAGTCAGTGCCTCCAGGCACCGTTTGGAGACTCCCTGCGAGGTACGTGACAAGACTAGAACTCAGCTCAACACCAAGAAACCTCTGTTGGCTCGTCTCTTCGTCTCTAGCTACCCACAATCGGGCACTCACAAGGTTGTGTATTAGGATACCATACATTCCACGCCGTAGATGTTACTCGCCTAAAAAATTACCACCGAGGCCATGGAAACGTGTCACATTCCGTGTGTGGTCGTATGCTCGTGGTGACACATAGATAAACTACGATTGGGTCTAGAAGGGCTTCCCGGTGTGCCCTAGACGTGGGAATTCCACCATTACATAGCTAAGAGTACACTATACCATAGAATACACACTTCCCCACAAATCCACCAATACAGCCACCACCGGTGTGGCCCAAGATGCAACACACGCTAAAACAACATGTGCGGCAAGCGAGTGCCGGCATCGGACAAAAAGGTCGAAATTTAAAAAAAAAAAACAAAAGCTGGCTCTCTTGGCTAAAAAAAGCTCTCGATTGTTTACCTTTTAAAGGTGTAAAGCCTCAGTCCTCGCCATACTCCGCACTCCATAAAAGGCACATACTGCTTCGTTGCTACGCCGTGTTGCTTGTTATCAGCCCCGTTCCCCTGTACGCTCCCTTTTTTCTCTCGTTCCAGCGGGGTGAGCCAGTCAAGAGAGAGATAACCTTGAACCACACTGAAGCTCCATCACCATGGCTCTACTCATACGGTGCCTGAAGGCCGTTGCACTGGCGTGCATGGCTTCCTCTGCGATGGCTACACAGGCCATGTGCTCGTCCCAGAACACAGGAACGTCCAACACCCAGTCCGCCTACATGTCCAACGGTCTGTGTAGCGATACATGCTCTGGCCAGGGCTACGCTCTCGCTATTGTCCAGGGAACCAACTGCTGGTGCTCAAACACTGCGCCTGGTGATACGACCTCTGTGTCTGACTGCTCTGTGAACTGTCCTGGTTACCCCGAGGAACAGTGTGGTAACCAGGCCGATGGGCTCTACGGCTATATCCAGCTCGCTGCAGAGGTTTCCAGCACTGAGAGCGCCTCTTCCTCTACGACCTCTTCCTCTACAACTTCTTCCTCTACGACTTCTAGGTCCACCACTTCCAGTGCTGGGTCCACAGCGTCCGAGAACTCCACAGAGGCAACGTCTACAGCCGAGTCCAGTACCACTTCTTCTACCACCTCTACAACGTCTTCCTCGTCCACAACTCCATCCTCATCATCTACTACTTCCGAAACGACTTCCTCCTCTGCATCTTCCTCCAAGTCGTCCAGCTCCACAGCACCAATCACCTCCGTCGTGTACTCCATCATGACCATCACCGGCTCTGCTCAAACACAGCTCACAACAACACAAGTTGTGTCGACGATCATCAGCGTTCCGTCGCAGACATCGACGTCCACGTCGAATGGCAGCACCAACAAGTCCAGTAATGGGTTCTTTGATTCCCCAGGCAAGGTTGCCGGGACTTTTGTCGTTGTCGGCCTTGTGGTGTTGGCTATCATTGGAGCACTACTTTGGTTCTGTTGTTTCCGTCACAACAAAGAGGAAGATGAAGAAGATGAGGAGAGTGCTAATTCTAGTTCCCACCAACAGGATGAGAAGAACAATGTTCCAGTTGCAATGAATCCAGATGAATACCATTTGGGCGACGACGATTTCGTTGAGGTGGATCAGAGATTGGACCCAAGACAGATGTTCATGAACTGGGAGAACGGAAGTAGACAATCGCTTGCTGATGACATGGATTACTCGAGAAGAGTTTTGAGGGTGACAAATGACTAATCGGCTCGTCTGACTACCCACTTTACTTCTCTAGTATTAAAAAAAGCTTCTTTGATTTGGTCCTGTCTTTCCTTTCCCTTCTATTCCCTTCTTTTCCCTATGAACTCTTGCGAGTTCTGCATTCCTTTCTTGCTATTTTCTATGATGTGTTTACCGACGTTCCTTTTCTATCATGACCATACCATAAGCATTTGTCTTCCTCCCTAGATCGGAGATCTTGTCTCAAGACTCTCCTATCTTCACGACGCTGCTTTCTTCGCTAAGTTTGCTTTTTGTTTTAATACCCTAATATTTAGTTCCCTTTTATGCATATGTCCTGATATTTGATTGAGCTGTAGTATTTGTTATCCATGTGACTATAGAGGACGTTCGTTGAAACCCGCACACCATGTTGAAACATCCGCACACCACATCGTCAACACCCATCTTATACCAGCTTTAAAAATAGCAGAAAATGACAATGTTGGGGAGATTTCCAGGTTTCTAGCATGAGTTGTATGTAAGTCTTGAAGAGCTTTCACTGTAATAAAAAAATGAATATCTAGCATTTTATCTGGTGAATTTACATTCTTTAGCAATGTGATTAGTCAAACTGTGCGCGAGTTTCCAAAGAAGTAGACCTTACAATTTTTAATAATGTCTAAAAACTAGTAAACACACCAAGAAGCAACCACAAAGCTTTCCCCACGTAGCTAGAGGCCACTTCATACTCACCAATGGGCTCAATAGCGATCTTCACCTTTCTCAGCGCCCCCACATAATAACCAGGCTTTGAAGCACGTAGAAGCCATGCTCATGCGTGCACACAGATACGACACTGCGTGTGCATATGACTCAGATAGTTAATTTGATGAAGCTACTCTACAAAGTGGAAAAAAGTAAGATCAATTGAAACAATACAGGCTAAAATAGTATAGAAAAAGTAATCAAGAGGAAGAGGCTCTTGGGGCCGCATTGTCCTTGTGGTAAGTCGCAGCCTTGTCCTCGTCGTGGAACGCACCCATCTCCTCGTCGGAGCCTCTGTGGGTGATGATCTTGCCCTGCTCGATGAGGTCCTTCTGCTCCTCCTCGGAGATCACGTAGTTGATGTTAGCGTGTCTCTTCTCCGGGCCCAGGAACATCACGATGAGCAGGAAACCGAACACACAGCCCATGAAGATGGACATCACCTTGGAGTAGTTGTACACGCCCGGTCTGGCCTTGCCGTTCTCGTCGTAGAGTGGGAATCTCTCGCCGATCGTGGACTCGATGGTCGACGACGCAGACGACGCGAGGTTACCCAGCTGGTACGACACACCAACGACGAAGGCCCTGAACTCGGGAGGTGAGAGCTCTGAGAGGTGGACCGGTGCGACACCCCACGCACCCTGGACCATGAACTGGAGGAAGAACGCCCCGGCGTTGGTGCCAGAGTTGCGGGTGAAAGCCCACGGGTAGATGAGGGCTCCACCGAGAACACAGCACACCATCACGGAGAGTCTTCTACCGACGAAGCCCGAGAAGTGGCCCACCGTCATGCCACCAGCGATGGCACCCAGGTTGGCGACGGAGTTCGTCACGGTGGAACGGTCGGCACCGTAGCCCAGCTGGGCAGTGAGCAGCGTTGGGTACAAGTCCTGGGAGCCGTGGGACATGAAGTTGAAGCCGGACATCATGATGACGAGGTAGATCATCGTGAGCCACTCGCGCTGGAAAGCGACCTTCGCATCGCGGAGGAAGGACGACTTCTTGTTCTCCAGGTGGAGCTGCTGCTGGAGGAACTGGTCTGTCTCGGGCAGCAGAGCCCTCCAGAGCATGAACAGCACCGGTGGCCCGGCCGAGAACCAGAAGATGGCTCGCCAGCCCTTGGGGGAGTTATCGGTGATGGCCCTCTGGAAAACCACCACGAGCAGGTACCCGAAGGCGTAGCCCTGCTGGAACACGCCGGACAGGAACGATCTCGCGTCTGTGGGGACACCCTCGAGGGCCGTCGAGGCTGCCAGGCCGTACATGGAGCCCATGAAGATGCCAAACAGCGCTCTCACGCCGAGGAAGGCCTCGTACGTGTTGACGAAGCCCGTCCCGATCTGGATCACGACGAGGCACCCGAGGTTCACAATGAGCGGCCACTTTCTGCCGTATCTATCACCGAAGTAGCCGAAGAACACCGCACCGACCGATCTCAGCATCAGCACCAGCGTGATGCCCCACGTTATGTCCTTGACGGGCCTGTCGAACGACTCGGCCATGTTGGACACGTTGAGCGACGTCGCAAAGAAGTCGAACGCGTCCCACGACCACGAGATGAACCCGATGAGGAAGAACTGCCACACCCTCCACGACATCTGGCGAAGCCCGGGCAGCGGGTTCACGTTCTGCTTCTCGCTGGCCCACGTCTGTGTGTTAGGCAGTAAGGTGGTGGCCCTCGACGCGAGGTAGGCCCTCGCCTGGGACACGCTGATAGTAGTCCAGGCCATTGTTACTGATTAGCTTACTAGCTTACTAGATTATTAGCTTATTAGCTTACTATATATATGAGTCCAATGTCATGGCGACGGCCCTACTTATACTTCTGGCTCTCGGGCTTGCGGCTGCGCGGGGTGGTAACCACAACAAGACTGTGCAGGTCCCGTTCCGGTTCCGGTACTCTACTATGCTCGACTGTGGGGCACAGATCTCGCCAAGGCGTATGCCTGGTGCTGTGGAGCTCCCCGAGAGCCGGGTAGTGGACGGGGAGTAAAGGTACGGGTATTAAAGGTACGGGTTTGCACGGGTTTGGACGGGGTTGGACGGGTATTGTAAGGGTAAAGGTAACAGGAGAGCAAGTCTAAGAGAAGAGCACATAGCTGACGAGATGAAGGGCTATCAGATTACCACTGATACGGCCCTGCCAATGCTCCAGGATCTGCGCATGACTCTACCCTGCGCGATAGGTCCGGGGAAGCCACCAATCACAGGCTACAGCACCGGGCCACACCGGGATGACTGTGTGGGGGAAGGTCTCAATAGGGAAACCTGGGGCTACTGGTTCCCCATTGAGCTGCGTTGGGGCGTAATAAGCTTGAGTCTCGCTCGAGGCGTTGTCGTGCTTAGGACCGAGACGGTGGAGGGCTCTGGACGATACCAAGCATCTGTGGGTGTTGGTGAATGCTATTGAGTGTTGGTGAGCCCAGTGAGTACACTTCATTGGTATAGGCATAATGAAACAACACTAAACCATGACCTCTACGTGCGTTCGCCGGCTTGGCCAACAGTATGCTCTAATTCGGATTTCCAACAGCCCCAAGTGTGCCCTGACACACTTGGCGAGTGCTGTTTACGGGGATTAACGGGGACTCACGGGCAGCACAAGCCATGAGAGCTCTGATTCGTAATAAAGGTAGCGACAGACCATGGCTAGAACGTCTTCTAGGCTCCGCAGTAACATCGGTGGAGACGTAATAGGCTTCAGCAACCTCCCCACCAAACACGTCACCCAACAAAGCTTCTTGACCAGTGACTTGCTGAAAAGTCTCGCACATACAAATAATATCCTACACCTGGGGAAATGGATTACCCCAGATATTGTAAAGTGAAAGACTCTCGACAGGGTAACTATCGCTTACAGACATGACTATCGCATACAGACGTACTCGCAACTGACTGGGCTCTGACTGTGTGCCTATTCCAGAAGCCCAATACCAGCATCAATAGGCTTACCAGTGTAGTACGTGAGTGTGACCACACGAGTGTGCTTGTGGGCTTCGTAGCCCGTGGACTGTAGCTTGTGGACCTAGTGCTCGAGCTCAAGGCTAGGGCAGTCGCTTGCGGGAACTTCTTTTACAATACAGAGGTGATCCTGGACCTGACTCACAGTTCACCACTGCACGGAGTCTCCATCCGTGTGTTTGTTCAGTACATTGCTAACTCATACACTATCGTGTGATGGAGGCCGGGTAACCCGTTTCTCTCCGCTTCAAGCACCAAAGTCTCTGGCCGCTAGTGACCCGAGACTCGCCCAGTTATAAGAGCCCAGAAACGATAGCCGAACCCGCTAGGCGGCTCCCCTACGCCACACCCGTGTTAAACCACGGGGTTTACCACGTGATAGGGTACCGTCCCCATAGTTAAGCCTGGATACTCTTTCCGCGAACGGTGAAGAGAGCCATCGCCGAACAAACTCTTCGATGAGCCATAATAGCTTACGAGGAAAACACTACACTGGAGACTGATTAAACGGGCAACTACACTGTACGAGCACGAATGTCCTTTGGAAACCCCTTCTCAGCGGGGGACTCGTCCGGATCCGTCCAGGGCCTCGGCCACGGCGGGTTCGAGGTCTCGCTCAACTACGTCTCTGGCTTGCCAGACCCGAACATCGTCACACACTCATCGATAAAGCTCTGGTTCAAGTCGCTGCTGAAGAGGGACGACACCACCAAGGAGAAGGCTCTCCACGAGCTGGCACAGTTCGCTACGCCCGAGAACGCCGCCGAGCTCGGCGACGATCTGGTGCTCATCACATGGGTACAGCTGTACCCGAAGCTCTCTCTCTCGGAGTCCAAGGGAGTGCGCTCATTGGCCCACCAGGTGCAGACACAGCTCATAGCTGTGCTGAAGAAGAGCTACGTCCGGTACCTGAAAGACACGATGCCCGTGCTGCTCTCTGGCGTGTACGATCTCGACTCTTCTGTGTCGAATGCGACGTTGAAGAACATCTCCAAGGCCTTCAACAACGACCAGAACAAGATCAACAACCTGTGGTTCCTCTTCCAGAACGAGATCCTCAACTTCGCAGACCAGGCTCTCAACAAGGAGACCGTGGATTCCCTCTCAGACGACCGTGTCGTCCCGAGAGACGAGGCAGAGCTCAAGTACCTGAGACTCATCAATGCCACCATCTCCATGGTGTCCCACCTTATCCAGTCCGGTTACAAGCTCCATCCACAGAAGATGGATGCGAACATCGATGCATACCACACCTTCTTCCAGTACGAGAACCTGTGGCACTACCTGCTGGTGAACTCCAACGCCAACCACCAGCGAATCTACAAGACCATACTCCAGCTGGTCAACGCTGTGATCCATCTCCAGCCAGAGCTGTTCACCGAGAAGGCGTGGAAGCTGATGTCCAAGCGTCTGCTGAAGTCGCTGACCTTCGTCAAGAAGATCGACTCCAAGTCTACGAATGCCCTGCTATACACATCGGTCATTATGCCGATTCTCTCTACGCTGAACAATCTCAATCAAAAATACCCTGCATTCTTCCAGTACGATAAAGCTTACAAGGAGAGAGTCACTGGCTTCCTCGTGATCGGATCGCTGAACTCTGATCCTGCTTATTACCAGAAACTGGCCCACTTCGTCACCACTGCGTCCACCGTCTACACATCAGACGACATCGACACACTCGAGAAGATGTTACACAACGACTTCCAGTCAGAGGTGGCTAAGAACGAGAAACTGAGAGCCGGTGCACCATTCATTGTCCAGTCTCTCACTGCGTACCTGGAGGTGTTGTCCAAATTTAGCAGCATCGACAAGGCCGTTTCCATCATTGATGAGGTTGTTGAGATCCAAGCTAATGTCTCGACACAACTAGTCGAGCCACTAGCCAAGTACATCCCTCAAGATATCATCTCCACGAAACTCGTTGAGTGGTCTGTGAAGGACTCTGGTAATATCCGCACACTGCTAGCTGCTGCTTCGAAGACATCCACATCTCTTGAACCGGTTCTAGCTTCTTCCTTCGATGACTTGAAGACTCGCTCAGAGGAAGACGAAGAAGGCAAGACTTTTGCTAGACACCATGCATTCACAATATATGACTACGTCATAAAGAACAACTTGGAAGGCTATACAGCTCAAGTTGAGGAGTTCTTGGACGAGTTACCAACTCTCATCACCCCATTGGTTACAGAGATACCAATTGAAATCTTGAAGAACTACTCCAAATCGACACTGTACAAGAAGGATATCCTTATTGATGTCTTTGACAGTTTCGTTATCAAGCTTGAGTTCATTGGATTGAAGAAACTGATCTTGGCCAAGTTCGATTCCTTCGGACACAGAGATGAGTTGCTTGCTGCTAGTGAAGAGCTACAAACAACCCTCAATGAGCAGACAAACTCATACGACTTTGAGGACGATGAGCTGTTCAAAAGCCATCTCATCTCCAAAGAGTCAGCGCTGTCTTTGTGGGACTTGGCTCAGAAGAAAAGTAACGAGAACGCGTACATTTCTTACTTCCTGAAGTATAACAGCTCAGATGATGTATTATGCTGTTATGTCTTTGAACAAACATCAATCCTTGAAAAGCTATGGGAATCTCCAGACCTACATGACAAAGTCATCACACTGCTATTTGACGATGAGATTAGAAAGAGATATAAAGATTCATTGAACAGAACAGTACCACAGCGTGGACCAACACCAGAACTTGTCTCTCAAGTTTCAAAAGCTCTTGAAAAGTATCCAGCTCTTGGTACAGAACTGGCCTCTTATGACTTTATGTCTCAATTCCAGGAGGTATATGGCCATTCAATTGACTCCAGACTATCCATTGGAAACCCATTGGAGACTAACATTTACTTACTTCCATTGGAAGAAGAATCTTTCCAATTTGAGAATCTCCTTTCTCTTATCAGATACGGTGTGTTCATCTATAGCCTCAACATCAGCATGTCCAATGACTTACTTCATTATTTTTGCATCATTTCTGAAGTTATTGATGATTATGACTTCTTAAACGATGGTACCCATCCACAATTACCACAATTCACAGCATTTCAAACGTCACTGAAGGAAAGAGTCTTTGCTCAATACAGAGACTCCTATACTTCTCTAGTTTCACAGATCATGACCAAGTCATATACTACACTTTCCTCGTTTGCACCAAAGGAAAGTGATGTGATTACTTTTTATAATTGCAGATGCCTCAAACAGATCTTGGACAATTCTCAGGCCACTGAGTCTGCTTCAAAGATTCTTGAACTTGACTTGGACAAGTATGTTAGACAAGAGATCCGTACCAAGTCCTCGTCAGAGCTATTGCTGTTCTGTACTGTTATATCTACACTTGCACAATTCTTGGGAGATTCCAAGTATGAACGAGTTAAGAATCTCATTGGATCTGAGCTCATTGGTTTACGTACCTCTGAGATTTGTTCTACTGGACTGAAGAGATTGACTGTTTTGATCAACTTCATGTCTTATCACTCTGCAGACGAGATGCCATTACAACCACAAAGGTTCAACATGGTTGTTAATGACTTGACTAAATGGCTGGACTCTGAAGTTGCATACGAACCAGAGTTCAGTGTTGTTCGAATTCAATTGTTACATTTGCTCCAGCTCTGGAATAACTTCAAGTTTGATAAGACTGAATCTTTCAAGGAGTTGACGACTCGAGTGTTACAGGACTCTACGGGGCTATCATCTCTTGATGAAGGTGAACACTTGATGGAGCTGAAGTATTGGACTTTGAAGCTTTACTTGGTTCTGAAAAAACATGGTGATATCCTGGAAAATGAAATTGTTAAAGACATAGAGAGTGAAATACTGGAAAACTACGTCAATGACAGAGCATCAAATGTCAACCAGCCACAGATCATCTATAACCAGTTACTGTCAAGATTGTTGGAAAAGATGCCATCCTCCAAGTTCGTAGCTCACCAGGATGCCTTATTTGAGAAGTATATCTCAGCCACGGATTTCTCGATGAAGAGACCACTGTTGAACATCTTGAAGAATGTGATATGGGCTAAACAGCAAGACCTTGTCATTGATTTCGAATTTGCTAAAGATGGCGATGACATGTCCCAGTTTAAGATCCCACAGAACTTGATTGATCTAGTACTGAAAGTACCAGAATTTCATGGATTATCGACTGTGGAAGATGACAAGAAGTTGGTGGACTACCTATGGTCCTGGAAGTTGGTACTGTTCAATTTCAAGGACATCACCTTGAAATTACGTCAAGCGTACATCCAGCAGTTACAGAGCGAAAATGATGATTTGATTAACAAGTTCTTGAATTTTATCACTCTGATCATCACTGACGATGACGATGACGATAAGGCATTAATGAAACGTTTAGATGAAGACCATAGCGACTTCATTGACTACAATTTCAATAACAACATTGAAGGCGTTGCTGAAGAGGTTAAGATCCTGTCGATGAACATATACTACACCATTTTGGTCTCCATTGGATCGTTGGCATCCAGCTGGTACAACAACATCAAAGATCGTGGCTTCAAGGCCGATTTGGAACAGTTCACCTCCAAATTCATCTCTCCTAGCTTGATTGAGACTAAACTGGAGACATTTGAGAAGCGGATTCCACAGCTGAGGGAAAACCATGAGAACTTGACCATCAAGATCAACAAGATCACGAACGAAATCAAGTCTACCTATTTGATCGATGAGCAGTACTTGGAAATCGTGTTCAAGATCCCCTCCAACTACCCTCTGTGCAACGTTGAAGTGCTAGGACCGCAGAGAGTTGGTGTCAAGGAGACGCAGTGGAAAGCGTGGTTATTAGCATGTCAACGTATTGTGTCACTGCAAAACGGTGAGATTTCCGAGTCGCTAGAGTTCTTCCTCAAGAACGTCAGTTTCCACTTCAAAGGGTTCGAGGAGTGTGCAATTTGCTACTCCATCCTACACCAGGATAACTCGCTACCGTCCAAGCTGTGTGGGACGTGTAAGAACAAGTTCCACGCTGGGTGTCTCTACAAGTGGTTCAAGTCGAGTGGCTCGAGCACGTGCCCGCTGTGCCGTTCGACCTTCAACTTCAAGTGAGGTGGTATATAATGAGCTCTACCTTCGACTGAGATTTCCCATTAATAGACTTGCATATATTACAGCGTCGCAGTGTAGTTGTTATGTATAAGCTGGCCAGCTCATGAGCTCTACCTTCTCTTCATGGTTTTCTACCTTCTCTTCATGGGTTTTCTAACTCAATTTCAAGAGAGATTCCTACCTTCTCTTCTAGTGGTTTTCTACCTTGAACTTCAAGTGATACTTCTACCTTCTCTTCTAGTGGTTTTCTACCTTAACTTCACGAGATTTCTACCTTCTCTTCATGGTTTTCTACCTCTCTTTCTACCTTCTCTTCATGAGCTTCCTCATCAATAGACTTGTATAATCGCAGTCGTTATGTACATGACCATGAGCCTAGACTTAATCTCCTGTATCACTATGTACACGCTATGCCCTCACGCCCCTGGCCTTGCCCCTCGGTCTGTCCCGCACCTTCATGCTGTTGCCGTGCTTTCCCCTTCTCGTCTTGTACCCCTTCGCCAAAGTACCCCACGGCGACATCGACAGCTTGTTGGACTTGGACTTACCACGGCCACCTCCGTGCGGGTGGTCGCACTTGTTCATCGCAACACCACGCACGGACGGTCTGAAGCCCCTGTAGCGGGAGCGACCGGCTTTACCCCACTTGGCGTGCTGGTGGTCGATATTAGACACAATGCCGAGCGTCGCACACGCATCGATGTGCACGAAACGGTGCTCTCCGCTCTGGAGCTTGACGACGGCCTTTCCCTTTTCTGGTAGCTTCTGCATCAGGCGGCCGTACGTGCCTGCGCTTCTGCAGAACTGGGCCGGCCCGTCACGTGACACGCCGACGGCGTGGACGATGGCGCCGATCGGGATCATTCTCAGGGGTAGGCAGTTGCCCTTCTGGTTGGTTCTCGCCGAGAGGATGGCCGGGTCGATCTTCCCGCCCATCTCCTCGAGCAGGTCGCTGGGGATGCCCCGTCTGTACGACTCGACGACGTCGCCGGCCCTGAGCCCGTCCGACGCCAGGATGTACGACATCTTCTTCGTCTCCACGTTCTTCACCAGCGCAATGTGCGACGTTCTCGTGGGGTCGTACTCAATGCGCAGCACACGCTGCTTACCCGGCTCGACGCGGTGGAAGTCCACGAGTCTCGCACGACGCTTGTGCCCGCCACCCCTGAATCTCGTCGTGATGTGGCCCGTGTTGTTACGGCCGCCCTGGCCCCTCAGCGCAACGGTCAGGGGCATGTAGGGCGAGCCCTTCCACAGGTGCTCGTAGACGGGGGCCCTGTACCAGCGCTGGCCGGGCGAGCGGGGCTTGAACTTCTTGATCTCGGTGACGGTCTTAGCGAGCTTGCGGCGGCGCTTGATGATCTCGTCCTGCTTCTCGAGGGCGGTGAGGTCTGCGTCTCGAGGGGGGATCGTGAGCAGCGACGACCGCGAGAGCAGCGGCTGGGGCTCTGCGGAGGTCGACAGAGCTCGCCACAGGAGGCTGCCTCTGGGTCTCAGCGTAGCCCTGAGCATCCTGAGCATGGTTACCCTCTGCCCACACACAACATGTAGTGGTCCATTAATGTCCCGTCTTTTTTTCATCCCGTGCCCCCGGAAGTGTCTCGGGCGCGCCGGCCCCCGGAATACCAGATCCAGTAATCTTCCCAATCCGGCACAACCCCCTCCAATCACAGCGCGCCCAGTGAAAAACAAAAACGACACCCAACCCTCAACCACCACCACCAACTCGCTCACCAACCAACAATGTCCGCTATCTTCAGAAGAACTCTGGCCTCCGCCGCCGCCGTCAAGCCTCCGGTCCAGCTCTTCGGCCTCGACGGCACCTACGCCACTGCGCTGTACAGCGCTGCTGCGAAGTCGTCGTCCATCGACGCGGCCGCTAAGAGCCTGGAGTCCCTCAGGGGCGTCGTCTCCAAGGACGCTAAGATCGGCTCGTTCCTGGCCAACCCGGCCCTCTCTGCCCAGGACAGGGCCATCGTCGTCGACACCCTCGCCAAGCAGGTCCCATCCATCGACCCGGCCGTCGCCAACTTCCTCAAGGTCCTCGGCGACAACAACAGACTCGACCTGCTCGAGGCCGTCTTCGCCCAGTTCAAGGTGCTCACCGACGCCCACAACGGAGTCGTCGAGGCCGTCGTCACCTCTGCTGTCCAGCTCGACTCCAAGATCCTGAAGAAGATCGAGGCTGCCGTCGGCAAGTCCAAGTTCGTCGGCAGTGGCAAGTCGCTCAGACTCACCAACAAGGTCAACAGCGACATCCAGGGAGGCCTCATCGTCGAGGTCGGCGACAGAACCGTCGACCTCTCCATCGCCTCCAAGATCTCCAAGCTCAACCAGGTCTTGAAGGAGGCCATCTGATGTCCCACACAAAACACGTCACACAACTTACACACGTCGGCATTGACCTCTCTGGCGTGGACAGCGGCCCACTGGTGTGCTCCTGTCTGCTCTGAGAGCGCTCAATTATGTTTATGATACACATATCGCTAGAATTGAAGCATGTAGTTTACCCTCTTACCGTTTTTTTTCTTTTTTTTATACGTGTTTTTTTCTTTTTTCTTTTTTTTTCTTTTCTAGTTTTTTTTTAATACCATGCTTTAATACCCATATCTCTAATACCCATACAAATCATGGACGAGCTCATCAGCCTGTACCACCGGTGTGTGAGCGACCACGCGGCTGTACGCCTACCACTGGACAAGACCACGCTGACGGTCCCACTACAGCACACAATACAAGCACCGCTCTCTGCGAGGAAGACCCACGAGCTATCGCAGCTGATTCCACACATTAAAGCACTCATAGACGAGCATGCGATTGAGTTCATCATCGATGTCGGCTCCGGCAACTCGTATCTCTCGAGAATGCTTAGTCTCAGAACCGGTGTGCACGTGATTTGTGTTGAAAAAGTGAGCCATAAACACAAGAGCTCAAAGAGATTAGACCAACTGTACGACTCGGAGATGCTCTATCTGTCCACGCTCGATCAGCTACACAGCACGGAGACACAGAGGTACGTGAAGAGCCGGCAGTCGTCCAATCAGAAGCGGCCAAACACGCTGGTGATCGGGCTCGACACGTGTGGTGATCTAGCGAGCGACGTACTGACGCTGATTAAGCAGGACTCGCTAGTGATGAGGCTATGTGGGTGCTGTATCGTCGCTTGCTGTTTCCACAAAGTCACGAGACTACTCACAGTCGAGGATGAGACCATCCTAAAGGGGCTAAGCAGCAGCTGCGACCAGGATCTACGGGCATTGGACCACCACGAGATTGTGGAGAAGTTCAGCCAATCAAACGCACACGACTTCGACCAGTGGATATACAGCAACACCGTCTTGTCGCAGATCTTGGAGTGTATCGTACACCGAGATCGCATGGACTATCTTCCACACTTCCACTCACAGATCGATATAGTGTTTGACTTTGGTATAAGCTCCAGAAACGTTATGCTTACCAAGTTGGTGAAGTCTACGTGATCAGTTAAATATTATAATTCATACGGCATTAACACATTCTTTTTTTGTCTTTTTGTAACGTAAGCTCATAAGCTATAGAGGTAAACCAAACTGTCTTCATGAGGGGTAATTAGTAGAAGCAGATGTCATATAAGTAAAGTAAAGAAACATGTGGAAGGTCATTTTTGTCGTGAAAGTGTGTTCGATAGACACGGAGATAGAGAGGAGGTCACTTCTCTTTCTTCTGGTCCAAGTTCTTGTAAAGATCCTGTTTTCTCTTGAGCTTGGCCTCTTCTCTATCGTGTAAGAACTGTCTGTATTTTTCAATGGTCACCTGTTTTTGCTTCTCTCTGTACGAGTCCAGTTCTTTGTATCTGGTGTTGTTTAAAACGTCCCAGAACGTGAAGAAAGGCTGAGAGAAGTTGGTCTTAATACCAAACTGCTGGTGGTGGATATCGTGATATATGGAGTTGTTTGGGAAGAGGTGCTGGAATGGGTCCAACGGTAAAGCGTAGCCACAGTGGTCGTCCACGGTTTTCAGAGTGGAAAAGGTGTACAGGCAGAACTGCTCTCTTGGTGTTAGGCCAGTGATGATAGCAGCGATGCCTGTGCCCACCGTGTCCAGGAGGAAGCCTTCGAATGGATCGTTGTACAGAGCACCAAACGCATACGGCACGTACAGCCTGTGGTGTCTCGAGTGGAATCTTCTGTACAGGTACTTGTTCATGTGCATGATTCTGTGTAGCCAGTACTGCCAGCTGTCGACGAAGACGAACGCGACGAAGATCTTCGCCATGGAGAAGCCGTAGCTATACACAAACCAGTGTACCGGCAACGGCAGCATCGGCAGCGCCATGAACATCTTCATCACGTGGTACTCCTCGTCGCCCGTGAACTGCTCCTCGTCGAAGTACGTCGCACAGTAGCCGACGACCGTCTGGATCACGTGCTGCAGCACCACGTCCTTGAAGACGTCGGCCTTAGAGGCCTTGTTCCTCGAGACGACCTCCTCTGGCGGGTGGATGCGGTACTTCTCAGCGAGCTCCAGCGCGTCGATCACGGCGAAGAAGCCGGAGTACGTCCAGTACGCGACGATGGGCGCTATCAGCGCCAGGATGGAGTCGGGGATTCCCTCAACGAGCGGCGGCTTCTCCCTGAGCGTGTAGGTGGGGAGCGTGTAGTTCATTGGTTGCTCGATGGGGTGGTGTGGAGCCGAGGGTTTGGGCTGTGTGGACTGGACTATAAATGGACTATAATCCGAGGGTGTGTGGGGCTGTGAAGCTGAGGGTGTTTGGTGTAGCGCCCTGATAGCGCTTAGCTGGGGAGTGGGGGTGGGCGATGAGGGTGGAGCAGCGGATGGGCCCTTTATATAGGGGAATGTCTCGTTACTAAGCTTTTTTTTCTAGAAGAAATACAAAAAGTAAACAAATCGCGAAACCCCTTTTTTCGCGAAGCATAACCCGCGCGACGCGCACGCGACGCTTGTGCGTGCGCTAAGTGAAAAATTCGGTCGGGACATATACCACAGAGAGACCCTACACAGAGCGCAGGCCAGCAAGATGTCTAACAGGTTCAGACCTGCGAAGTGGCTCGCGTCGAACGGGTTCGGCCCGCAGGTGTTCATCTTCAGGAACCTGGAGTCGGGCCAGGTGGTGTACTCGCAGCTGCCGACGTTCTCCGACTACCAGATCAACGTGCAGTTCCAGAGACCCAACTGGCAGAACCGCAAGCCGAGCCTGAGACGAGACATATGGAGGATCATGGCCGTTGCGGACTTCGAGAGCTACGAGTCGGCCGTCGCCGCGTACGAGTCGCTCGTGAGACTCAGATCCATGCGGGACCTGACGCTGAAGGACATTGCGATGAAGTACAGACCGAGAAACAGAGACGGCAATATCTGGTACTCCGCACAGTACAGACCCGTGTACACGCAGGAGGCCGTGTCCGACCTGGCCAGTGCGATTGAGCACATCCAGGCCAAGGCCAAGATCCACTGGGAGGACGAGTGGAGAAAGGGCGACCTCAGCCATTGGGACTCGTCGCTGGTGGAGCACGAGCTCATGGACAGAGTCGCTCTGCAGACACCAAAAGCGCTGCTGGAGGACCTGAAGAACAGGGCCAGAAGCGAGTTCGCAAATAGCCGAGCCAAGGCCGAGACGGCGGCCGTGTGATGTATATATAATGGAAAGTGTACATAGAGAGTACTCGTAGATCAAAAGTCGCGATCAAAACTCAGGCCTAGCCAGCTTAGTACCACCACCAACATGGCTCCACCACGGCTGAGAGAGCCCAGGGTGATAAACAAGGACGTGCTCCATCCCTGGCTGAGCCGATGCCTGACCAGCTCGTATAGACAGGGGCTTCCGGTGAATCTCGGCGGAGAACGCGTTGTAAAGCTACTGAAGTACCTAAAGCTCATGGATGATGGCTCTTTCTTAGTATCTATTTCTGACTCGAACCAGTCGTGTATAGCGCTCATAACTCACAGAGCTATAAGCTCGTTCGAGAGGGAAAACCGTTGCCGAGTAACGCAGTTCACGACGAACACGTTGCTGCTGATTAGCCATACAACATTACACTGGTTGACAAAGCAGCAGTTCTATAGCATGTGCGAGGATCTCGTTCCTCACTATCCTGCTGAGTACTTTGCACTGCTACACATCAATGAGATGGTCGTTGTCGACCACGATCAGGACCCATTGAACGTGGTGTTGCAGAGCGTTTACCAGGACAAGCACTATAGAGAGGTCGTAAGGCCCTTTCATAGCCAAGAGCCATAGCGTGTACAGAGGTAATTGATAGAAAGGGATGTATTAAAGGACGTAGTAAAGGTATAAATAGTACAGTAGAAGAGCTAAAGCCTCAGACGTCGACTCTTTCAAACTTGTGGAATCCCAGTTCAACGGCATAGCCTAGAACCAATTTTGTGAACTCGGCGATGTGGTCAAACGACAGTCTGTCCAAGGTATCACTGGTAGAGTGGATATAAGGACTTATGTACTTGAATTCACTCTCGATGATGAAACTGGAAGGGTAGCCATTCTTCAGCGCAGAGGCATGATCAGAGCATGCGTAGCCGCAAGAAGTTTCTCTCCACGGGATGGACAAGTAGCTGTCGACGACCAGTTTAACGAAGTCGGTTAATTCAGGATTGACATTATCACCAATGACACCAACGTGCTCTTCAATGCCGTTGTCCAATGTCTTCTGAACGTAACCTGTCATGTCTTGTTGCAACATTGCGACGACATTTTTGTCCTTAGACTTATATAAGTTGAAGATGTCCAATGAGCCAAGCAGTCCACCCTCTTCAGCAGAGTAGAAGTGGAACTCGACAGTGTTCTCTGGTCTAAACCCAGATTGCAAAAGGATTCTCAAGGCCTCTAAATTGGTGGTAACACCGGAACCATCATCGTCTGCGCCTGGTGCTTTAAGCAACGTTGGGAACAGGAGATTGGTGGAGTCTTGGTGACACCCAACAACGACGATGTCGTCAGGTCTCTTAGAACCCTTTATAGATAAGATAGTAGAGAACTGAGCCCACTTATGTTGAAATGGCTTCAAAGTGATTGAAACGTCATCATGGGTGCTATTCAACACCAAATCCTTCAGTTCTTCAAACAGCCATTGTGCACTCTCCCTACCGGACTCGGATTTGTAGTAGCGACTGAAGAAGCTCGAGAACTTGGCCAGTTTTGAGTGAAGATTGTCTTTATCAATGTACTCAATCAGTGCTTTAACGTGCTTACCGTAAGCCACTTCGGTCGGGTAGTTGTACTTAGGAACAACGACTTCCTCACTCTTGGAGTTGAAGAACCAGCCTGTGTGCTCGGTCACATCAAAGAAGTTCACACCAGAACGTTTCAATTTGATCTTATCAGACTCAGACACCGCAATTGGTTGCTCATCTTGTGATGTAACGATAAGACGGTCTTTGGACTCGAAACCAAAAGAGAAAAGGTCGAACAGTGGCAGAGCTGATACCTCGAGGGCACAGAGCAGGAGAGCCAGTTTCATTTTGTAGTAGTAGTATTAGTAGTATCAGTAGTTGTAGTAGTAGTGGTAGCAGCGGTATTATTGTGGCGGGCTTAAGCGTTCGCGCTTCTCGGGCTCGGGCGGGTTATAATACACACCAGTTAAGACATACACATACAATTCAGCGTATAACAGACATAAAATATTCATTTAAAAAGTCTCTAAAAGATAACATCATCCTCAGTCTCGGCAACAAGGTCCTGACCTTCTGCTTTTGCACTGAGAGCTTCGACTTGCGCAGCCTCATCAAGCTGTGGTGTTTCTTCAGCATCACCAGCAAGCTCAACAGCCTGCTGAGCAGCCTCGGCATCGGCGATCTTCTTAGCCTTCATGGCAGCGTCCTGTGCCTTGGTAGCTTGCTCTTTCTTCTCCTGGACTTTCTTCAATCTATAGAACTCTTCTCTTTCCAACTCGTCAAGCTCGGACATAATGTAAGCAATTGTGTTCTCTGTTCTTGGAATGATAACATGCTCGATCGCGTTAACACGTCTATTAGTGACTTTGATGACCTCGTCAAGGATAATGAAAGCAGTTTGTAAAGAGGCCAACTCAACAAGTGTTTCAACGGCCTTTGAGTAAACCAGCTTGGCTTTCTGGATCTGCTGACCACCACGACCCAGACCCGTAAGCTTGAAGTCGTTGATTTGGTCGTCAACGTACTTCTCGAACTGTGGTAAGTAAACACCGGAGACGTTCTCTTGACGAGCCTTGACTTTGAAACGAGCATTCTTAACAGACTCTTGCACTTGGTAGCCAATGTTATCACCAGTGGCATATGTAACCTCTGCCAACGAAAAAGAGGCTGTCTGCATGACACGGCCCATCTTACGTTTGGCATCGTCAATTCTCTTTGTGATATCTCTGAATCTCTTGGTCAATGCTTCGGATTTTCTCTTCAGCAGCGAGTGGCCTTGTTGAGCACCTTTCAATTTACCCTTCATGAGCCCGAGGGTCATTCTGGTCGGGAAAACCGCTTCTCTGTATTATAGTGGTGTTAGTTTTCTGCTACTGATCAAACGTCTCGAGTCTCGTCGCCACAAACACAAGGAATCACTTATATCGTCTTATCAGTAACACGTTTGAACAGTCATGGTGGGAGTTGATACTCCTCTCCAGCCACACCGAACGAAACGCAACAGGGACAAAGAGACAGAGGAGATTGGACACATACCTGTTAGCACCAGACATCGCTTAAGACAACAACGATACACTCCGGTTTTAGCGTGATTGAGCTGAGAGTGACTTAAACGTGTGCTGCCTCTCTGGGATGCTCGACATTTCAGGCCGGTTTTGGCTGGTACTTCGCGAATGTATTACATAATCAAGCAGCATGTACTTATGTAATCCGATTATGTAATCGTATATGGCACCTAAAGCGTGGTAAAGTGCTATTGAATGTAGTGTTTTTCTCTAGGAGCAGTCCGTGGTGCTATGATAGCAGTAGTTGATTGGAGATGAGGGTATACTTAAGCTGAATGGCAGAGAAAGCTACACGCTTGGTTAGAGAGGAATCTCCTCAAGAGGGATGTGGTTAAGCTCAAAAACAGGTACAGGGTGGTAAGCACACAGAGACAGACCAGAAAACTGAGTGTAGGTGGTGATGTAGTGGAAGCTATTTCACGTGTACTAATGCTCCGAGAAGAGACGAGTTCGAGCCTTGTGTTGTATCTAGGGGTTTCCTTTAATACTGGCCTGTGACCATTACCCGCAAAACTGTGGTCTAAAGAGCCCGAAAAAAGCGGTGACCACATTCGATAGTAACAATTATATCAATACTACAGAGAGAACACCATTAGAGCCATTTTGGCCCCTTATTTTCACTAATATCAACCCTCAATGAGAGACAGAGCTGTGGGATTAAGTGAGTGTTGACGTTTCGCGCAAGTTTGTATGGTGAAAAACTACAATGGAGAGCGCAGCTTTACGTCTCGACCACTCTTTTCACCAAATCACCGCTGGAAAGAGCTCTTTTCACGCTATGGATATGGAACCACAGGAACCAGCCCCACACACTTCCGCTACACATGCTTTGATCCGAGATTCAGACGTTCCGTATGAGCTACAAGTGCTCAAGAGCCCCGATGACATCAACACATGGCTTCGATACTACTGGCACCAAGACGCCGATACTGGCCGTTTGTTTGTGTTGAAACGAGCATGCTACCGTCTGAAGAGAAGCTATAAGCTCTGGATGATGTATCTGGAGCTGTGTGTTCAGATTGTGTCGCGTTTGAGCCCGCTGGAGCACAAGAGCGAGTACATGAAGCTCAACTCTGAGTTCGAACGGTCTCTTGAACTGCTACAGAAGATGCCACTGCTTTGGGTGAAGTACTTGCAATTCCTCACATTACAGCCTGATGTCACGATGATACGACATAAGTTCAACGAGTCGTTGCGTGTGCTGCCCTTAACTCAGCACCATTGGATATGGCCTCTGTTCACAGAGTTTGCAGACGAGGTTGGTGGGTTGACCGGGGCTCTGGTGTACAAACGATACCTGATCTTTGCACCTGAGAAGCTCGAGCTGGTACTGGGGAAACTGATGGAGTTCAAGGACGTTGAGGGAGCCTTAGAGCTGTTCCGCGAGATCATCAACGACGATAGTTTTGTATCGCAAGAGGGCAAATCGTCTTTGGAGCTGTGGCTTGAGTTCTTTGAGTTACTCAACAGTGTTAAGAAACCCACTCTGAAACACAGCTCGATGGTGGAGAAGTTCATCAGGGACGGACTGGTCAAGTTCCCAGATCAACAGGGTAAACTGTATGTCAAGCTCGCTACCTACTACATCAAACAAGGCGACTACAACAAGGCTACACAGACATTTGAAGAGGGCATATCGACGGTTGTTACCATTAGAGACTTCACGATGGTCTACGATTCTTATACAGAGTTCTCAGAGTCGCTGGTGACACAGCTGATGTCTAAGATCCAGGCCAAAGAGGAGAGTGGTGAAGATGTCTCCACATTAACACCGGAGCTTGACTTCAAATTGGAGAAGTTTGAAAAGCTCATGGACCAGCGAGAGTTCCTACTGCAAGACGTAAAGATCCGTCAGTCGCCGAACGACGTTGAGAACTGGCTGAATAAGGCTGAGCTGTATGGAGATCAGCTCACACTGGTTCTACAGACATATGTTGAGGCAATCACGAAGATTGAACCACCAAGAGCATCACCTGGACTAGCATCGCTTTGGTGCTGCTATTCCAAAGTGTACGAGGACAATGGTGATCTGCAAACGGCGAGAACCATTTTGGATAAAGCTGTGAAGGTTCCTTTCAATGATCCAGATGAACTTGTTAACGTATGGATCCACTGGTCTGAGCTGGAGCTAAGACAGGACGATTTGGAAATGGCCATCAAAGTGTTAGAGATCGCAACGAGGTCCAGGGCTAAGGTCCAGTATAACGATCGGAACGTATCAGTTCAAGGCCGTGTTCACAAGAGTATCAAGCTATGGAGTTTTTATCTAGATTTAGTTGAGAGTTCGGGTGATGTCGAGAAGACATGTCAAGTGTACGACACTGTGTTCGAGCTGAAGATTGCAACTCCACTGACTGTTGTAAACTACGCTAACTTCTTGGAAGAGAATTCCATGTTTGAACAAGCATTCAAGATCTATGAACGTGGTGTTTCCATCTTTCATTACCCTGTTGCCTTTGAGATTTGGAACATCTATCTGACGAAGGCCGTCAAGCGTGATCTGAGCCTGGAAAGACTAAGAGACCTGTTTGACCACGCTTTAGAGAACTGCCCTCCCGATCTGAGCAAGACCATCTTCATCTTGTATTCCAAGCTGGAGGAGGATAAGGGCTCAGTACAAAGAAGCATCAAGTGTTTGGAACGTGCAGTTGACCATGTTGATGAGAAATCCAAGCCGGAGGTCTTCGAACTGTTAATCCAGAAGACCTCGACTCTCTTTGGCCTGGCTTCTACAAGACCAATGTACACAAAGGCACTAGAGATATTACCTCCTTCAAAGTGTGTTCAGTTTGTTATCAACTTTGCCGACACAGAGAGACAACTCCACGAGCTGGCTCGTGCCCGTGCCATTCTACAACATGGCGCTATGCTACAGTCTCCTCAGAAGTCCGAGAAGCTATGGGAGTGGTGGGCCCAGTTCGAGGTCGACAACGGCGACAAGAACACTTATAAAGAGATGCTTAGGTGGAAGAGAAAGGCCAATGACCAGTTCAACACCAATTTGGATGGTGAAGTGCTTGGGTTTGTTAAAAGTACCGATGGCCCTAAAGTAAGCAGTATAAACGCTAGTGAAGAACAGAGTGCGAACCCTGACGCCATTGATTTGGATATATAGCCATATAAATATTTAATAGGGGTATTTCTATTTCTTGCCGTTGCTATCGACCCAGTCCTGAGTAGACATGTGCGACAGTCTTGATAGTGCTCTTGCGAAGGCGAATCTCTCCTCGTCGAGCTGGAACATTTTGGCATTTTTAGCAGCTTTCTTAGTGAATCCGTGAGTTTTAACCAGTTCGTCATCTTCCAGAGCCTCGTCTGACTCCGTTTCTGTCTCGAGCGTGTTCAATTCGTAGTCATTCTTCATCTGTTCTGGCTCAACGAAGAGGTCCTCGAACGGAGCAGCAGCAGTGACACAGAGACGACCATGGTTATCGTAAACGGCATCCAGGAAAGTGATGAATCTTCTAACAAGGTCTCGTCTCTGCACAGACAGATACGGAATATCCGTGACGATGAAAGTGTTGAACGTTGTAGCCAAAGACAGGTAATCGCCGGCTGCGAGTGGTTTTCCACACAGATCTGCAAACGAGAACTGCGCAACGTGTGGAGGAGACGACTTGGGCACGACCAGTTTCCGTCCCCAAATAGTCAGCTCGACGTCCTTCTCGGGCTCATGTCCCTGTGCAAAGAAGGTGTACCAGTTCTCAACGTGGTTGGCTGCGGCCTCTTTCGAGGCCGGTGAGTTGAACGGCACACCAGGCTTTGGGGTCCAGTACACGGAGGAGATGGGCTTGGGCACCTTTCTGTAGTCGGTTGGCGAGTCCAGGAAGATCACCTCGGTTCGCTTGTTGATCAGCTCGATGCACGGGACGAAGGACTGTCTCTGGATCCCGTTGATGTAGAGCTCGTCCGGGGCCCTATTGGACGTCGCAAACAGCACTAGCCCGTGGTCTGGCGACAGCACCGTCTCGATAACACGGCGTAGCAGCATAGCATCAGCAACGTCAGTGACCTGGAACTCGTCAAAGCACAGCACAGTGGCCTCCTGGGCCATCTCAGCAGCGAGCATCGGGATGGTATCAATGTCTGGAGAGCCATGCTGCTGGATCAGCTGGTGTCTCCGCTTGTGGAGCCCCTGCATGAACTGGTGGAAGTGCAGTCGCTTCTTCGAGAGGTGTGGAGGGATCGTCGAGTAGAACAGGTCCATCAGCATCGTCTTACCGCACCCCACGTCCCCGTAGAGGTATATTCCCTTTGGGATGTCTGTGTAGTCTGCGTGGAGAGGCGATGGCGCAGCTTTCTTGGAGCCGAAGAGACGCGAGAAGAGGCCCTTCTTCGGCGAGAGCTCGTCCATCGAGGGGATCTCCACTCTGGGTGGCCTGTAGCTGCTTAGATGCGCGTGCAACGAGCCCAAGTTCGAGATGATCTTGCGTTGATGTTGATCATCTCTCAGTCTTCCAGCAGACACGAGCCGGTCGTACTCCGCCAGCGGCAACGCTGCTGTCTGGCCGAGCCGTCTGGCCGTGCTGAACAGTCGTCTCACCAGCGTCATTGGCTTTGGAGCGGGTTTCTAGGCGTGGTGATTGGAAATCACTAAGCGAGCCGTAATGGGTCTCGACCATTGTGGGTGCCCGGATAAGCTCGGGGCCGGTGCTGCCATTTGCGCGTGTCAATAGATCTGCCATCCACGGTCGTGCCAGTAGATCATCAACTCGAGGGTGGTATTTAGTACACATAGACTACCCATCACACCAGACCAGACCAGACTCCACGCACGCAATGTACACGGACATCACCGAGCTGCTCGTGGCGAAGGCCCAGCAGCTGCGCACGGACGCGGTGGTGAAGTCACCACACTTCTCTCTGTTCCAGGGCACCCACGCGCTCGAGATCGACAACCAGAAGCTCGACAGTGGTCGGATCGAGCTCTCATTGGCGGAGGAGAGCTTCGACTGTACGCTGCCCCGTACCCTGGCCGAGACACTGTGGGTGTCGGACTCGCTGTTCCGCTCCATCTTCACGTGGCTCAACAACTCGTCGCTTAGCGTTACCGTCTTCAGCTGTCGCTACGCCGAGGAGCTCCTCATCAACTACAACAAGAACCCCCAGGGCGGGCTGGGCTCGTGCCTGTTCGGCCCCAGTCACACAAGCACAGACAGGGAGTACCTGCTGGTGCACAAGGTGCTGCGTAGCGTGGTGCTTGGGGTGCTCAATTTCGTCAGAATGTGTACCACGCTGGGCCAGGCCGGTGTTGTGTACGAAGAGGAAGACATCAACACACAGAACATGAACCTGGACCTGATCTCGCTGATCGGCACAAACGATCTGCTGAAAGAGCTGCAGTCGTCGCTGCTCTTCCTACAGAAACACTACCCGGACGACAAGGACTCCATGCTTCTCCAGTCGATCCTCCAGATACTGTCCAAGCTCATCGAGGTGCCGTACTACCTCTCCACAAAAGTGTCCAAGGCAGGCAATTTCCTCAACACGTCCACCGTCGACTCCCTCAAGATATACACGGACGTTCTGCGTGAGAATGTCCCTTATCTCAACGGGCTGACGCCAATTGAAGGGTGCTTCTCCATGGGTATCCAGAAAAGGTGCGATAACAGATCGCCAATACGTGAGCTTATATCACCGACTACCGAGGACTACTCTTCTTTGACACGCTTTTTGAACGACCTCACACAGATCCTCTCCATTTCCCAGAGACAAACCGCAATGGACATCATCCACCACGCACTGAACTTCGCTAACACAGAGCACCACGTTCTGGCCCGAGCCATATACCCACTATTCTTAATTCGTGATGACCGCACAGTCCTAGGCGAAGAGCCATTCCACGAACTACTCCTAGAAGAGCTGACTATATTCTCGTGCTGTGACACTGAGACATTTGCCAGTGAGAACGAAGTCGTCAAGGCCAAACTGACTGAAATGCTGGAGCAGATAAGCATTGGGTACTATGAGTGGTTCAATGCGCTCAATCAGAACCCGTGTCGTCAACGTCAGCACTTCTCTAGAATTATCCTCATGTTCGACTCGCTACAGGCCCAAACTGAGAACTTCGAGACGAGCTTGGAGAATGTGTTTCAGATAAAAGACGAGTTCGAGTATAACGGTGAACTAACACCGGCTTTACCAATGACGATGTGGCTGTTCTACAAGAAGATCGATATCATGTTACAAGTCATTTTCCGTGGCTTTGAGCTTGAGCTGTATAACTCATGGGAATTTCATCCGATGTACTGGTACGCTGTTCATCTACACGACCATCTGATCATGATGTTGCACAGGGTCATCCAATTCAATGAGTTCAAAATCGAGAAGATCAAGAACATGCCTAAACAGCTGAAGAAGAAAAAAGGCGACCAAAAACAGAGATATAAAGAGAAGATGTTACACAAACAGGCCAACGAGCAGGTGGTGCTAGAGAAAAGCCATGCCATGCTGGAGAAACTTGTTCTAAAGTACGAGATTAGCCGTGGTATGTGCCATCTGCAAATGGTCCACTTGGACAACTTGCTGAAACAAGGACTCCTCAAGATCCCGAACTTCCCTTTCTTGAAGGACCCTGAGACGCTGTACAAGTTTAGAATGAAACCATTCTCCACCGTTGGCGTACCAAACTGTCCAACTTACGCTCACTATCAACGTGATTTACAGCATTTCACATCTCCACAGTTCCACCACACTCAGGGCGAGATCACAGCGATAAAGACCAAGCTCATGGCGAATCTGAAGACAATCATTGATGGTATTCAGTCCCAAGACGAATCCATAGGCTACAGAATCTGCAGGGATGACTGGCTACAATGGTATAGAGATATACAGAGATCGTGTATCGCATTGCTCCTGACCATTGGCAAAGAGCACGAAGGTGGCTCTGTGATAGTACACAGAGACGGAGTCCACCGCTACTTCCCCGTGTTGAAACGTGAGTCTCTGAAGTGAAAGCTCACAAAAAAGCAGGAACGATTTAATGCATTGTATGAAAGAAGCTGAATGTAGATAAGCGTGGGGTAAAAATGAAAAAAAAAACCAAGGGTTATCGACTGGGCTGCCCTAAAACATCACGTGACTATAGCGCCCCTGCCCTATTGTTTGCATCGAAAAACACCTGGACACCAATGACGTTCGCAGTTTCACCTGAAGAACACAATGCGGAACAGGCGGCGCGCGATACAGAATTCGCGAATTTTTCACCAGAGTGGGACTGCTCTCACTGAGTGTTTCGCGGGTCCCGGGCCCCATGGTGAAAAAAATGCGACTCTCTTGTTGAAGGCTCAACGAGTAACCACTGATTGGGTATTAGATCATCAATCAAACACAACAAGATGCCTCCAAAATTCGACCCATCTGAAGTTAAGTACATCTACTTGAGAGCCACCGGTGGTGAGGTTGGTAACTCTGCCGCTCTTGCTCCAAAGATTGGTCCATTGGGTCTTTCCCCAAAGAAGGTTGGTGAAGATATCGCTAAGGCCACCAAGCAGTTCAAGGGTATCAAGGTTACCGTTGAATTGAAGATCCAGAACAGACAGGCCACCGCCTCCGTTGTTCCATCTGCTTCTTCCCTCGTCATCACTGCCCTTAAGGAGCCAGCCAGAGACAAGAAGAAAGAGAAGAACATCAAGCACAATGGTAACGTTGCCCTTGAGGAGATCATCGAGGTCGCCAGACAGATGAGAGAGAAGTCCTTCGGTAAGAACTTGGCCTCCGTCACCAAGGAGATCTTGGGTACCGCTCAGTCCGTTGGTTGCAGAGTCAACTACAAGAACCCACACGACATCATTGAGGCTATCAACGCTGGTGAGATTGACATTCCAGAGAACTAAGAAGTCAATAAAGGACTTTTTAACGATCCACGATGTGCTAATTAATGCTTTGTATATTGAGATATAAAATGGGGTTTCAGTTTTATTCTTCAAGGATTTTCCATTCCTTGTTGTAAGCTTTTTGTTGAGATTTGTTTCTGGTGTGTTTAACCATTGTGGGGTTTCCTTTATTCCAAACTACTAACTACGTCCATTGTCATACCGTTTCAGTAACCATCCTATTGTCCATGTGTTTTTAACTTGAGAAATGTCTTTTTATAATTGTCAGTTTGCCAACACTCTGGTGCTTAGTCTCCTTGACACAGATCATTGAGCTATACTAAGTTCCTATTTTGGTGCAAACAAGAGTACCATTGCTAATTTACTCACCAAGCCAACCTTTAAACAGCTCTTTCTTCGGTTTGAGCTTCACGTGGTCGGATTGGTCCATTTCAATAGCAGACATCTCTCGAAACACATTGCTTTATATTGGTACTGAAGACAAGGACGTATTTAGCAGACGTCGATTCGCTCGACTCTGGAAAGGGAATATCCACACATGTGAACACCTAGATGAACACCTAGAAGCAGCCGTAGTTAAGCCTGCCATATAAATGAGAAGCCAACCTTGTGCCCGCTTACGTAACACACCCAGCACCCTCTTACGTAACGCGGGTGCGCATATTGCTTACGTCATCGCGTCACGTGACCCGATTGTTCTAGAAGCGCGCAGACTATCGCGCCTTTCACCCGCGCGCGAACAATTTGTCAGCCACCCGGTGTCTCCGCTTTGCATGTTCCACCTCATCACAAGTGTCTAGACAAGTTTTGTTTCAAGCGTTTTCCTCTCTTCTTCCCACCCACCACCGTAACAAGCTAACAAGCGCCCACAAGCAACGAACCGCCACACAACGGTGCAACCATCACGCTAACCGCCCGCCGCAAAGATCCACAAAGGCCGTTTGCCACCCAATCACACACTATTGACACCACACTAAAAACCACTATAATAGCCATGAGCGAGGTCTCCAAGAGACAGATCAGCGAGGTCGCTGGCACCTCGTCGTCCGATCCCAAGAGAGCCGAGAAGGACAAGAAGACCAGCAAGCCAGGGAGAAAGCCCATTGATACGGAGCCTAAGAACAAGAGAACCGCACAGAACAGAGCAGCGCAGCGAGCTTTCAGAGAGCGTAAGGAGCGGAAGATGAAGGAGCTCGAGGAGAAGATCGACTTACTCCAGGAGGAGACCAAGTCCGCACAGACTGAGTCGGAGTTTCTCCGTCTGCAGGTGCAGACGCTGATGAATGAGCTCGCTAAGCACAGAGGCACCACCGATATCAGCGACTTGAAGCTACCAGTGTACACCAAGGGCGCTACAGAGGGGATCCTCAGCGAGACCCCATCGAGCGAGGCCTCAAGCACGTTTTCCCCGCAAAACTCTGACTCAACAGCAACTCTGAAGTCGCTTTCCAGTAACCCGAAGTCCCAGTTTGCGTTTGAGTTCCCGTGGAGCCGTAAGAACTCGTCGGCGTCTTTGCAGATTGGCACACGCTCTGGATCCTCGTCGAACGGCAACTCTGTTCCTGGGTTATCGTCAGATGCGTCAACGTCTTCGTCCTCGGGCTCTTCACCGTTTGATCTCTATAATGTGGACGACAACAGAGAACTTCCAATGTTCAACACTGACAAGGCCAACGAGCAGCAATTCAACTTTGACGACAACTTCAACGAAGGCGTGAGTGAGTTCTGTAACGATCTAGGCACTGCTTGTGGCACCAAGGACTGCCCAGTGCCTAAGTCCAAGAGCGCTGCTTCTACACCTATTGAGCCATCCAAGGGACTCAGACTCGATTCTAATGTGAAGAGTGCTGAAGATCCTCTGGCGTTCTTGAGAGATCCAAATCTGGACTACAACTTTGCCTCATTTGATCCATCATTAGCGTTCACAGATAACAATTTCAATGACATCTTCGAGGATGATAAGCTCCCAGTGGTACCTGACCCATTAGAAGAATTGACAACAGAGGAATCCATGTATGATCCATTTGGTATGTTTGCTCAGACACAGAGTAATAGTACCGATCCAACCAAACAGCCGGTTAAACTGGATTCAATACTGGGATCGGGTGTTAATGACAGTGTTGTTATTAACAACGTACCTACATCAACAACTACCGCAATGGCTGGTGCTGATAATGATAGTGATGCTGAGGTTGTCCCATCAACAGAAGGTCGTTTACTGAAATGTACTGAAATTTGGGACAGAATCACTTCTCACCCAAAATACGCAGATATCGATATCGATGGTCTATGTTCCGAATTGAGATCAAAAGCCAAGTGTTCTGATAAAGGTGTTGTCATTGATTACTCTGACGTCAATAAAGTGATCATGAACAGTTTGCCAAAGAACTGAATTGGAATTAGGGCGTGCTTTTTTGTTTTGTTATGGTTCTTGGGTTTGATGTGCATTTCGTTTTCTATGGGGACATAATTTTCTACTGTCCCTCTCTCTTTTCTTGTCTTTTGGTTTATTGTCTGTCACCTTGTTCATAACTTTCTTGATGGACCCCACCTGAGTGGGATATAGCATGATTTCACGACATTTCTGTATCACAACATACTGTAGAATGTAAGACCAGCTCGTATATTCCTAGTTAACGTTGATGTACACCCTGTTGAATCCAATGAGGTTGGCACTGTTCAGCACGCGGAACACCAAGTGCAGTACCCTGTTGACTATCCCCCTTGCCTTGCCGTTGATATCAAACTCAACACCGTTCTTATACTTCAAGAAGTTCAGCACCATCAGCACGATACAGAGATCTACCAGTACTCTCTTGATGACGCTGATGACCACCCTGAGCAGCCATTTGAGCACTCTCTTGAAGCCCTCTGACGGCCACTCGCCCTTGTCCTTCTCGCCCTTCACCCGCTCCAGCTCCTCGTTGACTCGCCTTAACGCAACAGCCAGCTCCTTCTTCAGCACACCCACGTCCTTATCAACTACGCTGCGGTCGTCGAGGTACCCGTAGGCCACAGACCCGTACATCGACCCGTTGTACGTGCTCAGCCGTGGGGTCATCGGTGGCGACGGCGACGGAACAACGTCCTTGATCTGGTCCCAGAGGTACTCCAGCTCAGACAGCAGCTCCCTCGCCTCGTGGGTGCCCGAGGCGTACTTCTTCATCGTGTCGATGAGGAAGGCGATGTATCTCCGCTTGGCCTCGGTCTTGGTGATGCCCTCCTCGGATTTCCACGCGTCCCACTTCCGTCTGGCGCTCTCGTCCTCGGGTCTCAGCCCCTGCGGTCTCTCCATGATCCCCTCGACGTTGCCCTCGGTCGCCTGCTTGTAGAGCCCGTAGAGCCTGATGCGGCTATCGACGGGTGGACGGGGGAGCGAGCCGTAGCCCGTGCGTGTGGAGAGGGCCCTGATGGTGGAGATGGCCTTGACGAACACGCGATCTGCGCTGTTAGTGTCGTGCTTTGGTGTTGTGGTGTGGGCGGACTTACCTATAGAGTCGGCCATTGCTAGTTGGTTTGCGACTTGTATGTGGTGATGTGTGTGTTGATTTGCTGTGTTTACTTTATGGGGTCGGTGCGATCGCGAAAACTGTCGCATGCGGCCGCGATTATTACCGCACTCGGCGAGTTTGTAAACTACGTGCAACTCAGATAGATAAGAATACTTTATACAGGGGCATCACTGCAGTGCCTTGACGAGCTTCTGGTACGTCTTCTCGTCGAGCGCACCGGTGTTGTACAGGTACAGCTGCAGCTTTTTGACCAGCTCTATTATGTCTTTCGGGTCCAAGTTGGTCACTGCGATTTGCAGCAGCGTGCCAACGCCGAATCTCTTCGTGCTGAGGAAAGTTTCGTAGTATAAATAAGCAAACGAGCCCATCAGGAACTGGCAGTCGATTCTGTCTGTGATACCACCGTGGCCCGGGATCGTGTGGCCGAAGTCCTTCACAGAGAAGGTTCTCTTCAGACCGGAAGCGAAGAACCCACCGAACGGTGCGATCAGCGACGCAAACGACGCCAGGTTCAGCGAGTGGAAGTAGATGGGCTTCAGTGTGAGCACGTCCATTCCTAGCTTCTCAGCGATGATAGGCGGAATAGCGTACTGCTGCGGAACAAAGATCGGGTTCAGGTCGCACGTGATATCAGACATGATGTTGCCCCGGAGATCAGACACTGGACATATCATGTATTTGTAGTCACCGAGGACCTTGGCCAGCACGAGTGCTGCCAGTGCTGTGAAGAACCAAGCACCGACGAAGCCCTCGACTGTCTTCTTTGGAGAGATCGCAATCAGCTGGGTCTTACCGAACGTGATACCACACAGATAAGCGAAGATGTCGTTCGTGATGACCAGGCACACGGGCATCAGGAACCAGATCATGCCGTTGAAGATGTTGTTGATGATGAGGTGGGCCTGGAACACGACCATCAGCAGGACCATGTGTGTGATGGCGAGCTGGGCGAACTGGAACTTGAGATGGCCCTTCTGCAGAGTCGCCACAAAGAACACCAGCCCAAAGATGTACAGCCAGTAGGAGATGAACTTGTGGTGGGTCGCCAACGGTGTTAGGAACTGATTGGTGAAGATCAGATGGTTGAAGTTCAGAATCGCAGTCTCGCCATCGAGGTAGTATATAGTGGCAAACAGCCACCACCAGTTCAGCGACTTCGTTAAGCGCAGGTTCTTCTCCTTGGAAGGCAGCGACGTGACGGCAATGCACTCTTTGAAGACGAGGATCTGGAAGATGAAGATCAGCAGCACAATCCAGATATGGCCCATGCAAATGACACCAATGAACCCAAGGAACATAACAACCGTCCAGATGGCCCTGATGATGAAGTCCTGTTTCTTCTTCTCGGTGGAGCTTGGCTCAGAGGCCTTCGCTTTCACATCCTTGGAGTCCACAGCGTCCACAGCGGGCGTCTTGGTCTTCTTTACCATTGTAAATACCCTTGAATGTATCTCTTATAGGGGTAGACGGGCACGGAACGGACACAATTGTTCACACGGACAACGACGGCAATTGCTTCAAGTTCCAGGGGAAAGGGACAGCCAGGAGTCCTTGTGGTGTTTAATTAGAGAATCAATGAGGATTCTAGTGAAAACCACGTTGGAAAAGCCTTTAAAACGAAGTAAGCCCGTTAAGAAGCGGAATTGCTATGGTTTTTTTCCACTTGGGAGGGGAATAAAAGCGGAATTAAAAAAAAAACTTAAAAAAGAAAAAAATCCACGCCTGGTTCAGCGCATGTGATTACGTAAGGGGTATACTTCAGCGCATGTGATGTAGTTAGTGGTTTAGAGGGTGCTATTTAGTAGTAGTTAGTGCACTCGTTTATTCATTAGCTCATAATCAACTCTGTTGACTCCGCTTCGTCAGCGTATTTCGTTAGCATCATGTCGTATAGGAAGCATTAATGTCACATGGCAATTAAAGCCATTATAACGGGACACGGCTTCCACACAGCTCTAAAGCCCGGTTAAATAGTGGTAAGGTGATCGATAAGGCCGTGAAACACTTCCATAGCTTTACCGTAGTCGTCTTGTCCATTGGTGCGGCATTTAGACTGCGCTTCATTGACCCAGTCATGAGACTTGTGTTTCAAGAGATCCAGTGTCTTCAAACAGTAGTCAAATGAGCCAGTCTTCTGCAGAATGTCCAGTGCCACCTGCTTGATCTGGTCGTCCTGAGTTTTCAGTTTCAGAATACCTAGAAGCCCACGGTTTTCAGGTGTTGTGTGTAGCGAATGGATGATTGGGAATGAGAGCTTACCTTCGGAGATGTCCTCACAGAAGCCCTTGTTTTCCTTAAGCACACCATCTTGTAAATTCAAGTAGTCGTCTTTGATTTGATAGACTATACCGAAAAGATTAGCCAACGGAACAAGCGAAACAACAACATTGTCAGAAAAGCACTGCATCATTCTCACTGCCAGTCTAAATAGCCCACCAGTCTTGTTCATGACCATGTTGAAATACTCTTCTTCAGTGGGAACGCACAGATTGTCTCTCCAGTAGAGATCCAGCGACTGGCCTCTGTGTAGATTGAGCAGCTCTTCATTGAATGCCTTGATACAATCAACGCTATCCAATGACAACGTCTCTTGCAAAGCACGGAAATACATGTAGTTGGAAGAATTGATCACGTACGCAGTACCATACACCAAGTGTGCACTCGGTTTACCCCGTCTCAACTTGGAATCATCCTCAATGTCGTCAATCAATAGAGAAGCAGTGTGTAACATTTCAATGATCTTCGAGACTTGTTTCAGTTTGTCGTCAGGGATACACAGAACACTGTTGAAAAGGGCAATCAGCTGCGTACGCAGGTTCTTACCCTGTGTCTGTGTCAAGTAGTCGTAGGGCCCGGTTATGAGCTTATCATAGTGTTAGTTTCCCTACTTGTTTCTCCTGGATCATCACGACTTACCTCTTCCTGGGCCTCTGACCACCTTGGAAACGTCGGAACGCTCTGAATACCGTCAACCATTGCTTTGATTCGCAATTCTGGGTTAATAGGCTATGTTTTATTCCCCTTGGAGCCAGACTAGCAGTGGCAAACGTATGCCTTCGTGCGATGAGATCATTCTCGAGATGACCGGGTGTTGGTCGCGCCCTCGGGAAGTGTTGGATATCCGAGGGTCGAAAACCCGCACATCCAGTGTGTGACGTCAAAAAAAGAAACGTTTTGACACCAAAAAAGTTTTTATATAAAGAAACCTTTTTCACACCTTCATTGATTGAATCAGTAAGATACGACCATACTAGACTATACCACTCTATTAGAACACCTTGTCATCACACCACCACACTACACTGCACTGAGCGCATCGCAGCGATAGACCATACCCAAAACACATACCAAACCAAACAACAAACAATAACGATAATGCCTGTACACGAAGTGTTCCAGCAGAAGCTTGGTCCTTTGCACAACAAGCTGCTTGCGTTGTCTGAGCAGCTGCACTCGTCGTCTTCATCGAGCTCGCTCAACAGCTTGTCTTTAACAACGACGAACGAGTCAATACCGGAGACTAGCTCCCCATCATTAGAGCTCTCGCCACAGACAAGTAATAACTTCTATCAAATCAATCTCACCGACTTTTTAATCAACAACAACTTGACACCACAGACGTCGTCGATCTTGAGACCTGGTGCGAAGTTCATTGGATCCCAGCAGTCTGGCAGATCGACGTATGAAGTCGAAGTTGAACTGAAATATGTTGATTTGGCCAAGTCCTACATGTGTGGGTACTTGAAGATCCAAGGCCTGACGGAGTCACACCCTGAGATCATAACTTTCTTTGAAAGTGAGATCGTCTCTGAGCAGCACTCCTTCTATACAGACGACAAGTCGTGGGGCTCCACAGACGATATAGACATCCAGCATTGGTCCAAGTTCATCAACTGGAAACAGCTGCCAGTGAAGAAGATCCTGGACAAGTCATACATCCATAAGAACTACCTGAACCATCAGAACATTTACATGAGATGGAAAGAGAAGTTCCTCGTACCCAACGCTGCAATCGATAGCATTGAAGGTGCTTCCTTTGCAGGCTTCTACTACATATCGTTCGATCAGCTGAGTGGTGATATCTCTGGTCTCTACTACCACAAATCATCTGAAAAGTTCCAGCAACTCGAACTATGCCACGTCTCTTCTAACGGTAACGGCTCTAGCTACCAATTCCAGTAACACACTAATAACGACACTCCATGCTCTCTAATGATTCCCCTCTTTCGCGTTTACATACACACTCTTTAGCTTCATGATCTCAGCTTGTAGTGGTGCTCCCCCACCTACACTAAACCTCCCACCTGTGTGTTGTCCGCCCTTTGTAGATCGTCTGTTTAGTACCGGTGTATACACGTGTGCCCCGACCGATTCCCGTCTTATATAAAGTGCGAAAACCGCACCTTCTAAGGAACACAACAAACAACGGCGGTTAGCCGCTGAGCTCAACAACTGCAGAAAACAACACCTTCTGGTCGTACCGCCGTGCTGGAAGCTGCTCCGTTGGAACCCCACACACAGATTTACCCACTGGCTCTTTTTTGAGGAGATCAGACCACACTTTGCTCTGAATAACGTGATCTCCCCGCAGATCAACAACAGCTTCAACAGCATCAACAGCAACAACCACAGTAATGGCGACGGCAGAGCCGACTAGCCGAACACGGCTGATGCAGCTGGTGAGTGAGGAGCTCACACGGTCTTTGAACGACGAGGAAGGCGGTGCTATGAAGCTCGTAGGCCTAAGAATGAGCTCTGTTCCACCAGAGGCGATTGAGTTGATCAAAGATAACGTTGAAAGACTCTCCTTACAGCAGAATAGGCTGTCAAATCTACCACAGTATTTCTCTCGGCTGGAGCACTTGAGGTATTTGGACCTGAGGGACAACAGTTTCACCCAGTTCCCGATAGTGCTGCTGGAGATGCTTCATCTTGAGATCCTTGACCTGAGTGTTAATTCACTATCTGAGCTTCCCGACCTGAAGAAACTACGCAACTTGAAAGTTTTATCATTGAAGAATAACCAGTTTGTTCATATTCCACAGTCAATACTTGGTCTGCAAAGTCTACGGCTGCTTGAGTTGGAGAATAACCCTTTCTATCCACAGATCAAGACATTCCTTAACAACATTCCATATAAGAATAACACCTCAGAATGGGTGCAAGAGATCAAGAGCTATCTATCACAATCATCAGAAGACATGGCAAGGACAGTAGATCAACCTGTTTATACAGAAGATCAACAGCAGTCACTCACATCAACCCAATCATCTTTCCAATTTCAAGATACTCAACCATTGACACAGAGGTCATTAGAAAGATCAAGAAGTACATCTGAAAGTTATGTTAGCTCTAGAGCAGCGAAAAGAATGGGGTTCATCATTAAGAGACCACAGGATACTGGCATCATAGAAGAAGATGAATCTTTTTCATCGCAATACCAGCAGCAGCAACCACAACAACCACAACAACACCCTTCTTTCTCATCGTCAAATATATCACAAACGTTAGATCCACGCAGAAATAGATCATTCTCTACGGGAACATTGACACCATCTCCAGAACATGAAGAGAAGAATTTCATGATGCCAAGACAAACGTCAGATTTAGCATCATCGCAAACGAGGTCAAGTTCTCGCACGGAATCTCCATTGGGTCAAGATAAATTGGATTCAATACCAGAACATAGATCAAATGATTACTTCAAGAGATTATCTACGCTACCAGAGAAGAATCACAATATGACAAAATTCAAGATTGTTGATATTTCAAGGAAAATCCTATTTGCGTTCTCAGAATTTCAATCAACAATGAAGAAATTGAACACTTTCTGTTCCGATAAACAAATTATCATAGAGATGGTTTCCCAATTATATGCTTCTAAAACGATGATTGATCATTTGGTTGAAAGTTTGGAACATACAGATAAGGCTAATCAGGAAGGTGTGGTCTCAATTGATGGTATTCTGAAAACCGTTACACAAACAGTAACAAGTTTTAAGAAAATGGTTCAAATTTTGGCTAACAATTATAACAATTATACCCAAAATGCGGACGTTGTCTTTGTGCGAATGCTCTTGCTGTCTCTATTCATGTGTTATTCCGAGGTTTTCAATGCTTATAAAATCTTGACTAATGTCGGCACACATTCTCAAAAGGAACTTTTCACTCCATTGACCATTAACACTTCAAGTACTACTAATACCACTACTACGGGTAATACTTCTACAAATGCATCAGCAGGTCCTCCACAACTACCACCATTACGCATCCCAGAACATAACACAATTACACAACAACAATTGAATGAATACGGTGAAGTTGATGATAAGCTATATGAATCATTGCATAATGTCTTGTTATCATCCAACCAAGTGTATGCTGAGCTGAATGATGCTATCTCCAAGAGTGCAATTGCCAATGCTAAAAATGACGATTATCAGTTAGCAAGCAGTTCTATCACTAAGATTAAAGAGTTGACAAGTACTTGTGTATTATCAATGGATTTGAACAAAAAAATCAAGTCTAAACTGGGTAATCAAAACCAAGGCGTTAAATCACTAACATTGGTTGAAAAGAAGAAGTTTTATGATGAAATCAATGCTTTATTGAAATCTATTATCACCATTTTGGCTTCAACAAAGGCAATTATGAATGAATCTGTTATTTTACACGAAGTTCGTCCATCACTTGCTTCGTTGACGAAAGCTACAAAAGACGTAACAATCATGTTAGAAGTGAGCTCCTACAGATTGATCAACGATACTTTCTCAACATCATCTGCCTTCCCACAATCTGCAACAGCGGTGTCTGCTCCACTATTGAGTGCAATTCCATCGGTAATGTCAATCCCACAAATGAATACCCCGATGGCATTTGCCACTCCATTACCAACAAGCAGTGCGAATACAAGTGCAAACACTTCAACCAATAATCCATTTGAAGCATCTATGGGTGCTCACATCAATGAAGGTAACGAATGACACTAGAGATAACTTTGATATACATCTACTTGCAAATGAAAGATCCATGAAATACGGAAGAACCATATTATTAAAAGCAATAAAACACCATGTAGCCAAAAGAGAACAATACTAAACCATACACCATGAAGCGAATACCCAAATTGTCCAATCAGTGGACATTATACAAGTTACCATTGTCTTCAATGAATATCTTGTCCTTAGCAGCCAACTCAGCCAGACCTGCTTTGAACTCGTCAATACCAAACTGTTCTTCACTAGGTAACACTTTGTTGATGGCTTCGAATAGCGACTCTTGGGTGAAACCGTCCTCACCTTGGAACTCTTCACGCAAGAGACACTCACCAACTGTGCGTGTGAAGGTACGCATTCTGTCATTGGAGATTGTGACGTTCGGTGTACGATCACCATGGCGTTCTTGTAATGGAGCTGGGGCAACTGGTTCTTCGTCAACATCAATGTTCTCATCAGCTTCAGTGCCCTGTGTGTCGTCCTGTGTCTCTTGCTGTGAGTTTTCCTCTGGCTCAAAGTCCTCTTCCTGGTGCTGTGAGGACGGTGGCTGAGAAGATAGAAGTCTAGAAAGACGAACTGGCTGTCTTCTGAGACCGGCTGGAGCAACCTCGGCAGAGCCCCTGTACTCGTTCTCGTCTTCAGCCTCTTCGTCTTCGTCGTCCTCAGACTCCTCACGTGACTTGTGCGTTGCTTTGGTTTTCCGTTTCTTCTCCGGTTTTCTCTCTTCGATCGACTCTTTGAACAGCGCAAACTTCAACAGCTTCTCAGCGACCTGGGTGTCACGGTACTCGACGATGTTGCTCAGTCTCACCTTTGCGTGTGCTGTTGCGAGACGAATAACGGTTTCCAGCGTTCTTGCTGTGATTGGCGCAGTGTTTTTACCGGCTCCCGGGGCGTTTCTCAGCGTGGAGTAGATCTCCACAATGTGGTCAGAGGCTGCTTTGGTAAGCACGGGCTCCACACGGGACTTGGCGTACTGGATGTACTTTCGCAGGAACGGGATAGCCAGGATCTTGGGTCTCTTCTGTCTGTCGTTCGGGTTCGCCTTCTGGTGAGCAGCGAGCGCACCAGCGTGCAACAGAGGGTTGAACTTCTGGTACACGGGCTGCTCCTCGTCGTCGCCCTCACCCTCGAGGGCCTCGTTACCAGCAGCGAGAGACAGCGATGTGACGTCTCTCACGGGCTCTCCCTCGGCGTAGCCGGCCGGGATGAACCGGTGTGTCTTGAGGATGTGCTCGGAGATGGCTCTGTCTCTCGTCGTGTTCACGTCGTCGGTGACGATGAACAGCAGGTCGAAACGCGAGAGCAGCGAGTCCGGGAGGGCAATGTTCTGGTGCGGGTCCTTGTGGACGTTGTACTGGCCGTACACGGGGTTAGCAGCAGCGATGACCGAGCAGCGGGCGTTGAGCGAAGTGTGAATACCGGCCTTGGCGATCGTCACCGTCTGCTGTTCCATGACTTCGTGGATCGCCACACGGTCCACGTCGGACATCTTGTCGAACTCGTCGATACACACGATTCCCCTATCGGCCAGCACCATCGCACCGGCCTCGAGTCTGCGCTCGCCGGTCTCCTTGTCGGTCGTCACAGCAGCAGTCAGACCCACGCCGGAGGAGCCCTTACCGGTGGTGGCGATGGCGAGCGAGGCCGTGTTCAGCACGAAACGCAGGATCTGCGACTTGGCCGTGGACGGGTCGCCGACCATGAGGATGTTGATGTCACCTCTGAGGTGCGAGCCGTTGTCGAGGTTCTTCTCCACACCACCCAGCAGCATCAGCAGCACGGCCTGTTTGATCTCCTCGTGGCCGTAGATCGACGGCGCGAGCGACTGCGACAGGATGTGGAAGACGTTTCTGTTCTTGGAGAGCTCGTTGATGTTCCGGATGTCGCTGTCGGTGATGGTTTCCTTAGCAGCGACGCCCGTGGAGCGGGCGTGGAGTGGGTACACGGAGTTAGCAACGACGGTGGTGAAGAAGGACGACGTGTTGTTGGCACCACCTCCGCGGGACCGGTACACACCCACGATCTGTACACGGTCGCCGGGCTTGACGCTGTCGACGAGGTCGTCGCTGAGGACCACCTCGAGCGAGCGTGGTAGCTGCCCGGCCGGCGCTCTCTCGGGCATCTCCTGGACGGTGATGGTCTGGTGGTCCGCGTAGGTCGAGTAGCCGTACTCGGTCGTGAGCTTGTACCCGTCTGGGTCCTCGGTCGGGTACACCGGTGGGGTCGAGATCGGGTTGAAGGAGGTGGTGAAGTCGGAGAAGTCTCTGGAGTGGAACCGGCCACTGTGCTCGGAGTAGTGCACGGATCTCAGCACTTTCGGTCTCACGAGCGAGGCCCTCGTGACGATGCCCTCCACGGAGATCATTCTCGACAGGTGGGTGGCCTTGATCGTTCTGGGCGAGACGGAGAGGTGCCCGAACGCACCTTTGAAAGAGAGATGGAAGGTCTCCTGGTCCGACACCTCTTTGAAGGCCTGGTTGTTAGGGTCGTAGATGGACGACACGTCGTCTCTCAGCGCACGCTCAAACGCAGGCAGGAACCCAGCCGGCTCCTCCAGCAGACCAGTGTACAGCGACTTGTCGAAGGCCAGCACCTCGTCAACACTCACCACGAGACGACGGGTACCTTTGTATAGCATCTCGCGGATGGCCTCTCTGTAGTCTGTGGCGCCGTTCTCGTTGTCGAGGAACTCCGTGAAACGGCGCACACGGTCTCCAAACACAGCATCGATAGTGTCTGCCTCTTCCATCGCGTTGGTGTTGTAGCCTTGTGGTTGTGTATAGAAGAGAAGAGAGAGCGCGTCCATCTTTTCACGTAGACGCGAAACGACGCGTTCAATTACACTTCCCAATCGGGCGAAGGAGAGCCAACTCCGCGAAAAAAATATATTCGCGAGCACCGGGCACATAACCAATATAACTTCATCACCCTTGACTCCACTGTTACTCTCAATAGAGCCCAGTCCCTGAGTGCTCTAATCTTTGAAGGCCACAAAATGACTGACAGAACACAGAGCCTCACTGCCCGGTTCGCGTACAACGCCAAGGCCCCGACGCGGCCCGTTACCGGGAGAGTAGCCAAACGGGTACGGCCATATAGATACCACGCTTCAGAGCTAACATACGCCCACTTGTCGCCGTTGCCGGACCTCGTGAAGAAGGAGCTCAATCTCATCTTCTGTGGTTTCAACCCGGGGGTCCAGTCTGCGACGGTGGGCCATAGGTTTGCGCATAGATCCAACTGCTTCTGGACATTAATCTACGACTCCGGTGTTGTTCCTGATAAGCTGGAGTACGAAGACGACGTGACGATGCCCGAGAAGTACAACATCGGCTTCACAGAGCTCGTCATGAGGCCAACGAAGAGCGTGGGCGAGATCCCACCCCAGGAGATGAGATCTAATGTCCCGAGACTGGTTGCGCTCGTCAATGAGCAGAGGCCCAAGGTGCTGTGCTTGGTTGGTCGGGGGATCTGGGATGCTGTTTCGAAGTATCTCAAGATCAAGCGGGCATTCCAGTGGGGAGAGCAGAAACAGGGCGTCTTCAAGTGCCGGGTGTTTGTTGTGCCGTCTACGTCTGGGCTGGTGCGGATGAAGTACGAGGAGAAGCTGGCGATATGGAAGGAGCTCAAGCGTGTGGTGGATGTGGAGATAGATAAAGAGTCAGTAGATAGATAAAGAGTCAATCAATATATAATCAATAAATATATAACCAATAAATAGTCAATAATAAATAGCATCACTGCTTCCCCCAGATCGCGTCCCGCTTGTTGCACACGTCCACAAGCATCGCATCGCTCATGGCCCCGTCCTCGCACGAGTCGAGCCACTTCACGCTCAGCGTGTCGGCAGCAGACGCGATCTTCTTGTAGGTCTCAACAGAGGTGGCGTCCTCCAGGCCCAGCTTCGCAAGCAGAGCCGTCTGGAGCTTCACACAGCTCTGGACCTTCTTCGCCCACGAGTCGCAGCCCGTCCACCGCTCCTTCAGCGAACCCGACTGGATGCACTCCATGAACGCAGCCTGGACGTCCGCACAGTTGATGTACGGGAGCTCCTTCGGTGGGTGGGCCTGCTTGTAGCTCTTCAGCTGGGCTAGCGAGGAGTTCGTCCCCATTGGGTCCGCAGCGTGGGTGCTGAGCTGGCGGGCCTGGAGAGCGTAGAAGCGCTGGGCCTGTGGCGAGAGCTCGCTCAGCACGGCCTGTTCCTTGGACTGCTCGGTTTCTCTGTGCAGTGGCCACATTGTGGTGTGGGGTGTGGGGTGTGCGTGGGGGTGGTAGTGGGGAGCCATTAATCCCCACCCGCGAAATGTTGATCTACTGCTACTAGTACTACCACTAGTACTACCACTACTACCTCTACTACTAACTATCAACCACCACTACTACCACTACCACTACTACCAAACACCAAATGCTCCACAGAACTGCGCTCGTGACGGGGGCGTCCCGCGGGATCGGGCTCTCGATTGCGCAGCACCTCGCTAAGAGGGGCTCGAACGTGGTGATGCTAGCACGTGACGAGGAGCTGCTGAAGCACCGCCTAGCGCAACTGCCGAGCAGTTTCAGCGGGCAGAGCCACTCGTACATCGCGTGCGACGTCACAGACTGCGCACGGCTCGAGCACGAGCTCAGACAGAGCGAACTGGCGAAGACTACGAGCATCCTCGTCAACTGTGCCGGGATCTCGCAGGCATCGCTGCTGATGCGGACGAAGCAGCACGACGTCGAGAGGATCATCGCTACAAACCTCACGGCCCCGATCACGCTCACGAGGCTCATGGCCCGCACGCTCATCCTTAATAAGCCTGCGGTGGTGGTGAACGTGTCGTCGGTGCTCGCTCTCCGAGGTGTGAAGGGAACAAGTGTATATTCTGCTACAAAGGCCGGGCTGCTGGGCTTCACACGCTCGCTGGCAAAGGAGCTGGGCCCGCAGAGGGTCAGGGTCAACTGTGTGTCTCCCGGGCTCGTAGCGACCGACATGGGCAGGGGCCTCCACTACGAGACCGCACTCGGCGAGGACGTGCCCGTAGAGAGCGTCGCGATGGCCGTGCTGGGACTAATACAGAACACGAGCGTCACGGGCCAGAACATCGTCGTCGACAGTGGCTTCCTGTGCTAGATGAGGTCCCCCGTGGAGAGCTTGGCCCGCAGTGGCCGGTTTGTGCTGTGCGGTCGCAGTGCGTGTGTATGCTTGGTAATGAAGCTGATGAAGTGCGGTGTGACTGTGTAGTCTGGCTGGAAAACCGTTCTGAGGATGAGCTTGCTTGATGGGGACACCACCGGCACAGGACGGCGTAGAAGGAAGCACTTGAAGACCCGCAGTGGTGGGATCAGCGACCTGTAGCCCTTTTTGCACGAGTTGAAGCAGCTCGTGAGGAACGTCATGTTGCTGGCGTTGTGTGGGTGGATGATCTGCGCAAACAGCGACACGAGCTCGATCGTCTCGAGCTGGTCTCGCTGGACGCTGTGGACGGTCTCCACCAGCGAGCGTGAGCTGGCCATCTGCTCGCATCGCTGGTCCACCAGCTGGGCCATCACACTCAGGCACGCTGTGTAGTTCACCTTGTGCTGGCTCTTGACCAGCGCAGTGACCGTGTCGAGCTCTAACGGCAGTGGACTGGTCTCAGCCATTCTCTTGATCACCACCGCATCGAGCTGCTTGTAATTGATGCCCTGGGCCATGTCTCTGTACCTGTAGTAGTTCTCCAGCGTACCGTTAGTCTCTAGGAACAGCTCGAACGTCGAGTGGGCCAGCCCAATGTCCGCAGCCCACACAAGCAGCTGTGGTAGAGCCTCTTCGATCAAGGGACAATGGGCGACCACGTACCCCAGAGCGTGGCCCAGCATCACCCACTTGCGACACACGTGGGCGTGCGGGCTCTCATAGAGATCAGTGATAACACTGCTCCCTTCAAGCTGCTCTTGCAAGTTGCGTGTGTCCCTGTCCTGCTTGCCTATACACAGCCCGAGCTTGAAAGCACACACCAACTGGAGCCGGTGCTGTGTCCTGTCGAAGTGTCGTGCAAAGAGCTGCTTAACAAAGTCGACGATGCTGTCTAGCTGGCTATAAGTCGAGTCTCTCACACACAGTGTTTCACCCTCACAATCTGATGTAGCGTCCTCATACGTTGGGTCCACAGCTCGACGCTTACAGCTCCGCCTGCTCCGCTTGTACATCACGTGCTCCTCCAGGTCGAGGCTCTGGTCCATCTCGTCGTCGCTCACACAGCTCTCGTAGCCCACCTTCTTCTCGGTATTAAATGGCCCATAGTGGTCCTTCAACGCTGCGATCTTGCTCTTCAGTGGCCGCAGAGTGCGCACACACCGTGCTGTGCTCCACTCCTCTCTTCTCTTGTGGTCCATTCCGAGCCCGAGCTTTACCTGGCTTTGTAGCTGCTAGAGAGAGACGGTACTGGAAAGTTGTTGATGCTAAAAAATGTAAACACAGGGTTCCCCAAACGGCGTATTCCCCGTTTCGGCCATTATCCACGTGCGTGGCCTTTTTTTTCTTTTTTAATTCTTTTTTCGCGCACAAAATTTTTCTTCATCTGGTCGAGAGGCCCTTAAAGTACTCTTCAGAAGGCGTGTTTCCCACGGTAAAAGCAAAGTTTACGTATCTCCACGATGATTATTTACACTGTACGTTTGGATTTGTGAATGCACGCCACGGCATCGTTCTCGGTGGCTTCTCCCGTTGTCTCTGGCGTGCCCAGAGAGCTAGGAGAAGATAGTACCGATGCGATGGTGGTGATGGCCGTCATGGGCCGTTTCTCAAGCCGATTAAACTAACATTCCCCTCTCCAGGACGTTATCTCCGGCGACGAGCTCCTCTCCGACGCCTACGACATCAAGGAGGTTGACGGTGTGATCTACGAGGCCGACTGTGCCATGATCACCGTTAGAGAAGGTGACGTCGACATTGGTGCCAACCCATCTGCTGAGGGCGACGACGACGAGGGTGCCGACTCCGGTGCCGAGACCGTCAACAACATCGTCTACTCGTTCCGTCTCCAGCAGACTGCCTTCGACAAGAAGTCCTTCACCACCTACATCAAGGGCTACATGAAGGCCGTCAAGGCCCACCTCCAGGAGAACAAGCCTGAGGAGGTCGAGGCCTTCGAGAAGGGTGCCATGGCCTACGTCAAGAAGGTGCTCGGCTCCTTCAAGGACTGGGACTTCTACACCGGTGAGTCCATGGACCCAGACGCCATGCTGGTCCTCCTCAACTACCGTGAGGACGGTACCACCCCATACGTCGCCCTGTGGAAGCACGGCCTCAAGGCCGAGAAGATCTAAGCAGAATCTACCACTGTTATCTCTCATGTATTCTTTGTAGCGATTAGGCACGTATTCTCCAGCGAGACCTCCTCCGGGACATAATGGCACAGCCTGGCTGCGTACCCCAGAGACTCCATCGTCGCCCTCCGGGCCTCGTCGATGAGCCTACGGGCCTTGAAGCCGAGCTCCTTCCGCTCCCTCAGCGTGAGCCCACTCGCGTGCTCCGCTCCCTGCGACTCGTCCATCTCTGGGCGGACCCCGTTGACGGCCCAGCTCGCAAACTTCATCAGGTGCCTGAACCCGGTCTCGTCAATACCCCGGGAAAGCAGCCACTCCCTACCGAACTCGCTGAACTGGCCGTAGTTGCAGCAGTGTCTGCAGCACATGGCGACGATCATGCCCTTCATCCTCTCCCTCAGCACGGGACTACGCTCGATACACCGGATCGTGAGGTCCGTCGCTGCTCCGCACAGGTGCTTGGAGACGCTGACGAACGGCTTAGCATCGAACTCCTGGCCAATCACAGCATCAACAAACACGTCCTTGATGTCGATGCGAACACGGAACACCTTACTCGCGAGCCCCTTCTCCGCAGCGTCCCTCACCATCTTGGAGTCCTGCTTCATCCGCATCGGCGACCGGTCGATGAGCAGGAAATCAGCAGCCTGCTCGTCCTTGTATATCACGCTCTTCAGCAGATACCGCGACAGCTCGGCCTTGCCACACCCCCACTCGATGTAGTTCACCCCACTCGACAGCAGCCCGTTGCGGTCCAGGTGGCTTATCAGCGACGACTGCTGGATAGCGTGCTTCGGGTTCTGCTTCTCTTCAACTCGGCCCTGTACGCCCTCGTGCTGCAACTGCTCGAGCACAAGCGGCTCGAACTCTTCGCATGCCCGGGCCACAACGCCCATCCACTTGTAGTCGATTTCCAGCTCACTCTCGCCAGAATCACCGTCGCAGTTGTGGTTCAGCCTGTACCACGGCTTCTCCAGGAGCTCGTCTCGCTTGGACGAGCACCGCTTGACGTGGCTCTTGAGCTCCTTCGACCACACAGAGTGCTTGGGGTCCACGGGACACGCAACCCGCACATCGCCGTCCTTCTCCTTCAGGTGCTCTGCGCAGAACTGGACGTGCTGGGCTCTGGTGAGCGGACACCGCTTGTTCTTCTTCAGCACGAACTCGCACTGGAGACGCTCCTTCTTCTCCTTCTTGTGGCGTTTGTTGGGCACCTCTGCCGTCTCGACCTCGGTGGACATCCTTGGTTTCCGTATTAGCGTCTACCGTCTAATCATCAAGACATTCATCAAGACATAAGAGTCCGCGATGAGCGCACTAAATTTTTCAGCGGGTCACGTGACTACAGCATTTAACCGGGACTAGCTTCATTACACATCAAAACACCACCTTCTTACCCTGGAACTTCGTGTTCTTCAGAGCAGCCTCCTGCTTCTTCTTGGCCTCCCAGGACGGATGCAGTGCTGGGACCGACGTCGGAGCAGCGACGGTCTTTCCATCTCCAGAAAGCGGTTTTCTATCTCCAAGCTTGGAGGAGTTGGCACCCGTCATCTCAGCCTTGGCCTGTCTCTTGGCTTCTCTCTCTTCCCACTCCTTCTGCTTCTGCTCTCTCATCTGCTGTCTCTGTTCTTTGTCCTTCTTGACGTGGTTGGCACCACGGCCGAACTTCTGCTCCCAGATCTTCTGACGGGCTCTTTGGCCTCTTCTGTTCTTCTTCTTACCACCAGTGATGTCCTGAACAACCTTGTCGTCTTCAATATCAGAGTCGTCGGACGCGGAGATGAAACCACCCTGAAGCTCAGGGAGCGACACCTTCTTCTTCTCTTTCTTTGGCTTCTCCTCGGCCTTGAAGTCGAAGAAGTCGTCAGCTTCGGCAATCTTCTTGCTCTTCTTATCTGAAACATCTGTTTCACTGTGTGCTTCTTCATCAGAGGGCTCTTCATCCGTCACCTGGTTGTAATCTATCGTTGGATCAAGCTCAATCTCATCTTCGTCGTCAGTACCAGCCAAGTACTTGTCGTACATGGAGAAGTCGTCCTCGTCAATTTCTTTCTCATCATCGCTGCTCTCAGAATCAGCATCCTCAGAGTCGTCGCCACTTACCTGCTCATTCTCGTCCTCGCTTACCTGCTCTTTCTCGTCCTCGCTCTCACTAGTCTCGATGTCCTCAATGTCACCACTCTTCTTAACAGGGCCCAGCACGATCATGAAACTGTTCTCAATCACATCAACAACGCTCTGTATTTCCTTCTTATTCATCAGCTTGGAATACCAGTTTCTCTGCTCGTTAGACAGCTCGTTATAGAAGTGAGATGGGTTCAACACATTACTCTTATCCAAAAGGGCATCTATAATCCATTGCGGGATGAAAGCAGGGCGAGACTCTGGCTGCTCGGAGAGCCTCTTCACATTCAACTTGTAGATGGAGGAAGTCAACTTGATGATTCTGACGTTGGAGATTTGCTCAACATCCAGCGATTGGAGGAACTTCTTCTCATCGTCCTTGAGCTTTCTGTCGTTGGAGGCTGCTTTTATCGTCTTCTTCACAACTCGGTTGTACTTTACCAGCGAGCTGTGTAGCTTCTTAGCAAATATATCAGATTTGAGTGCTTCGATCTCCTGTAGAGCTACTTCTTTCGACTCTGGAAACAAGTTCGCTTTGTTCTTTCCTTTAACACGAAGCAGCGACTTCGTTCGCTGGTAACGCACTGGTTTCTCCAGGAAATGTGCTTCCAAAACATCCAGACGCCACAGCAGGTTCTTCTTCTCTGCCATCGTGTGTTTGACTCGCTAAAAGAAGTGGAAATCTGGTTGCGATCACTAATTCTGTACCAGACATTATTGAGAGAGACGCATCTCACGCGAATAATTTTTTTCTAGTGTGGGCCCGCGCTCGTAACCTTTCCGCTTTGGGCCGGTAGATAGCATGTAAATGGATTAAGTGGTCTCTATAGAAGCCATCTCATAGTAGTGTGGTATATAGTTCTACAGGTGAGTGCTTGCAGTGTTGTTTGAATGCAAATAGATTTTGAATAGTGGAAGCAACAGAACAGGAGTTAGCGACGGAAACGAACTGAAAGTCATAGCGAGAGAGAGCTGTTCAGTGGTCACTCAGCCAGAGCGAGCACCAGAGCAGTACGGTTTGGGATGTAGACCTGAACGAAGTTTCTTCTGTTGTTCCACTCGAGATCGGTTGTAAAGAACTCAGTCGTCATGTCAACTCTGTCGTGCCCACCAAAGTCCTTGGAGTCAGAGTTGAGCACCAGTTTGTACTTGCCAGGAGTGTCGACACCACATCTGTAGTCAGTGTAGCTGTTCGAGGGGTGGAAGTTGAAAATAAATAGAAGACCAGCTTTCTCGAATACCAGCACCTTGTCAGACTCGTTCTTCAGAGAGATGTACTGGCTCTTGGAGTGCAACCAGCCGTACTTGGCCTCGGTGTGTTGCATGGCCTTATCGAACTCATACAGGAACTTGTATCTCAGCAAATCGTCGTCGATCAAGTTGAACTGTCTTCTTGCGTAGTGGTAGGAATCACCGTTGTTAACATTTGGGAAGTCCAGCCACTCAGGGTGGCCGAACTCGTTGCCCTCGAAGTTCAAGTAGCCCTCACCACCAAGCGAATGTGTCAGCAGACGAATCAGCTTGTGCAGGGCCATACCACGGTCAACAACAGGTGTCAATGGAGACATGATAGACATGTTAGTGTACATCTCCGCGTCCATCAGCCAAAAGGCCAGCGTCTTATCACCAACCAGTGCCTGGTCGTGGGATTCGCAATACCCGATTGCCTTCTCGTCGTAACGTCTGTTAGTCAGTGTGTGAACAATGAGGTTCAGGTCCCACTCCTCATCAGACTTCTCCTTCAGCAGGCTGATCCACATATCAGGCAGAGCCATGGCCAGCCTGTAGTCGAACCCAACACCACCGTCCGCACGGGAAACACCCAGCGTTGGCATACCACTGACGTCCTCGGCGATGGAGATGAACTTGGTATTCTCCTGCTCAGCACACTTGGCGATCAGGTCGTTGGCCAGCATGAGATACGTCAGGGCCTCCTTGTCGACCTGGGCATTCTCGTGCAGGTACTCGTTGTAGTCGCCAGAGAAGGCCCCGCCAGCACCCGTGCCGTGGTGTAAGTACAGCATAGAAGTCACCCCGTCGAACCGGAACCCGTCGAACTTGTAGACGTCGAGGAAGAACTTCAGGTTGGACAGCAGGAAGCGCAGCACCTCGTACTTGCCGTAGTTGAACAGCTTGGAGTCCCACAACGGGTGGTTGCCCTTCGCACCGGCGTGGAAGTACTGGTAGTCCGAGCCGTCGTAGCTGTTGAGCCCGTCATCGACGTTCTTGGAGGCGTGCGAGTGGACCACGTCCAGCAGCACGACGATGCCCATCGCGTGGGCCGTGTCGACGAGCTCCTTGAGCTCCTCTGGCGTGCCGTATCTCGACGACACCGCAAAGAAGGACGTGATCTGGTACCCGAACGAGGCGTAGTAGGCGTGCTCCATGATCGCCATCAGCTGGATCGTGTTGTAGCCGAGGTCCCGCACCCGGGGCAGCACATTCTGGGTGAACTCGCTGTAGGAGCCGATGCGTGGCTCGGGAGTGGAGATGCCGATGTGGGCCTCGTATATCCTCAGGCTCTTGGCCGGGGCCGGTCTCGCGTGCTTGAACTCGTAGCTTTCGGGTGGGTTCCAGAAGCGGGCCTCGTACGAGACAGAGGTCGACTCCTTGGGTGGGGCCGTTGCCCTGGTGATCCACGCCGGGAGCCGGTACACCTCATGGCCCCCAGCGAGGTGCAACGCTATCTTGACCCGGGAGTTGTGTGGGATCGACCCAGGGGGGAGCGTGATGGCGAAGTTCCCGAAGGCGTCCTTCGTCATCTCGTTGCTCTTGTGCCACTCGTTGAAGTCGCCCACGAGGAACGCCCTCTCCGCGTTCGGCGCCCACTCCTTGTAGTGCACACCACGCTCGTCCTCGTGGAGCCCGTAGCTCTTGTACCCCTCGGCGAACTGGAGGATGCCCCCCTCGTTCTCGTCTATCTTCGCCAGCCACTCGTCAGCACTGGCCCTTCTGCGTGCGAGCTCTTGCGCAAACGGCTTGAGCCACGGGTCCGCTGCGACGGCTCCCTGCACGCACTGTGGCACTTCTGGATCGGAGATTGCGGACATTTCAGGCTTCTTCTCGTGGAATTGGCCTTGTCCTTGTCCTTGCGGTGTTGATGGCTCTGGTTGTGTCTCGTGGTGAACCCCATAATTATGCATTGCCGTGGGCTCACGGCCGGTACGCGCACGCATTCGGGTGGGGGAGCGCGAAAAAATAAACGAAACGGAGCACTCATGCTGGGGGTCGAACCCAGAATCTTCTGATTAGAAGTCAGACGCGTTGCCATTACGCCACACGAGCTCGGTTTGTTGGTGGGAAATGTTGCTGGGCGGACGGACTGTGTCGACCTGGGAGAGCACTGTGTCCACTCAGTAAAGCACTTGTATCAGCTGTGTTTGAGGTAATGTCGATGTAAAACACGTTTAATCCCACGCCCACCGCGAACAGCTCCTGAGCCTATTCTTAGGGCCCCTCCCACTGCACAGCCCCCACGGCCAGGCCCGCCTTGTTTACATCACACCGCGACTTAGCCTCCCCCTTAAGCTACGCGTCCACACGCGTTTCATCAAACGGGCTCAATTCCCGTATAACACAGCCCCTGTAGAAGCTATAAAACCATCGCCTCCTGCTGGCCTCTCTGTGTATTGTAGTCGTTTTAGTCACCAAGCCTAACCACTCCTTCACTCTCCTTTGCTCTCCTCCGCCTAACTCCGAGACACATTCCCTTACCCTATAAGCACACAACTACAAGCCTAAATGAACTTCTACACCGTTTTCGCCGCTGTTTTCGCCCTCTCCGCTGCACAGCCACTGCCAGACACCTCTGTGACGAGAGCGACCTCTACGTTCCCCACGGTGCCAACGTCTGCGCCGTCCTCCATGAACCAGTTCTTCCCGGCGAAGGTCATAGGCACAAGAGTTATCGGCTGAGCACCTACACTCGTTTATGACGTTACGAACCTTTGCATTTGCATCACGACACAGATTTATGAAAATATATGATTGCATTTAGATCCGGCCTCTCCATTTAGATACGGTCTCGCCATTTAGATCCGATCTCGCTGGATCTACACAGAGCTACCCCTGAGTTTCTACCCCTGAGCTTATACCCCCTTCCCCTAAATTAATACTCCTGAGTTCACCCTAACACCAACCGTAGAGCCACAAAGCTGTGGCTGGACCTGAGACGCACTAATTGAGACATGTCTCCGTCCAGTATGTCTCGAGCCGAGCAGCATCACACTAAGGTGTCTGTCTTTCCCCAGTAACGAGATCTGCGCACGTCCCGTGCGGGTTTACCTCTTTCCAAGACCGTCTCACGGATGTACCACGATCTCTGTGGTCTAAAGACACTCTAGCCAATTTGATTGATAGGCTCTGCCCACGTTTGCGTCCGGCTTGTGTGGATCTAAGCATGCATGCGGAGGGGACACTAGCTATCCACCACTACTCACGACTACTACTATAATACTTAGTATATAGAACCTATATAGTACTTAGCATATAGTACTTAGTATACAGTGCTTATCTAGAGTATTTATATATAGTACTTATCTATATTATCCGTATACGTTCTCCTTCCCAGCCCATGAGCCATTCCAAGGCTCATACCGATCCAACGGGCAATGCGCAGCTCCTCGCATGGCCTCTCAGACTTGCTTCACCAGATGGTATGTCGGGCCTGTGTGGGCTTGCAGAGGCTCCACTGGCGTATATGGGAATGTAGAGCCCGCCAGTGGCTATATAAGGAGCCACAGCCCACTGGCGACCTGTTTTGCACTGCTCCTCACAAGCCAGTATTCTCACTATAAACTCACCCCAGTCACTCGTTATATACAATGCAGTTCTCCCTCGCTCTCACCACCGTCTTGGCCGTCGCCTCTGCTGAGTACTTCAACTCCACCTCCACCTACGTCGTCGACGACGAGACCACCACCGTCCTCACCATCACCTCCTGCTCCAACGACGCCTGTGCCACCTCTGCGGTCACCACTGGTGTCTCCGTTGTGACTGTTACCGAGAACGACGTCGTCACCCAGTACACCACCTACTGCCCATTGACTGCTGCTGAGGCTTCCTCTGCTGAGGTTTCTTCCTCTGCTGAGATTTCCTCTGCCTCAGCTTCCTCTGCTCCTGTTGTCGCTTCCTCTGCTCCAGTCTCTGCTCCAGTCGCTTCCTCCTCCCCAGTCTCCTCTCCAGCCCCAGTCTCCTCCCCAGTCTCCGTCTCCTCTCTCCCAGCCCCATCTGTCTACACCTCCGAGGAGGACTCCACCTTGACCGAGGTCACCAAGTTCACCTCCACCCTCTACAACACTGCTTCCACCTCTGTTGTGTCTGCCCCAGCCTCGAACCTCACCTCTAACTACTCCAACGTCACCACTGCGCCATCTGCTACCACCTTGGAAGGTGCTGCTGGCAAAATCTCCGCCTCTGGTATCGTTGGTGTCGTCGGTGCCGTCGTCGCCTTGGCCTTCTTCTAAGGGTCTGATCTGGATTGAGCATATATGACGTCTGTATGCTCATGCTTCCTTTGATAGCTTATAAACATGTTTGTTACTACTCTGTAATCTCGTATAGCCATAAGATAATTATAAAAGATCAGTCACTCAGCAGGAAGTCGTCGTCGTCCTCAGGGGTCTTCTTGGACTTGGACTCCTTCTCCTCGTCCTTGTGCTTTGGGGTACCGTACAGATCAGTCGACTGGGCTCTGTTTCTCGCAGGCGTCTTCGGCTTCACCTCCTCTGTGTCGTCGCTCAGCTTGATCCCGTGGAACTTCTGGAGATCGACCTCCTGCGGGTCCTCGTCGAACTCGTCGCGCATCTGCTTCTTGATCTGTCTGTTGTTCAGCTCCTGCTGGGCACTCGTGTACTGCTTCTTCCACCCACCGACCCACGAGTTGAACCGGTTCTTCGTCTCCTCGATGTTCTTGGTGAACTGCTCCTTGATCTGTGGCAGGTCCTTCTCGACGAAGTTGGAGATGATGTTCTCGTCGTCGTCGTCGTCGTCGTACCCCTGCTCGACCCTCGACCGTCTCATATCAGCCTGTCTTCTCGAGCGACGCTCGGCCTTACGTCTGTACTCCTCGTCCAGCGACTTGGCCAGGAGCTCGTCCTCCTCCATCTGCGTTAGACGACGCTGCGGCAACGAAGGAGCCGGCTGCTCCATCACCGCAGCCATGTTCTTGGAGGCCTCCTCTGGTGGGACGACCTCATCGAGATTGAAGCTCTGCGGATCAGACAGGTACAGCAGCGCATTGAACGCCTGCTCGAGCTTGTAGTTTGACGCAATGAGGTGCGACTGGATGTACTTCTCCTCCACAGTCGGGAACGCCTCCTGGAGGGACTTGAGGGCCTGCTGGCGTGGAGTTGGGGGTCTCTTAGGCTTTGGAGGTGGGGCCTCGGACTTATCGTCCTTCAGTGGCACCTCTGGCTTGGTCTCTGGCTCAATCTCCTGGGTCTCCTCTGGTAGCTTAGTCTCCTCCTTGGTTTCCTCTGGAAGCTTAGCCTCCTCCTTGGTCGTTGGCTCTGGCTTAGTCTCCTTTGGCTCCTTATCGTCTGTGGTCTCAGTCTCGGTCTCAGCCTGTGGGGCCTCGCCCTCGTCGGAGAGAACGTCGTCGAGGATGTCGCCTTCCTCGGCTGTCTTGGCCTCTTTGGTGTTCTTCTTAGCCATTCTGTGGTGCAATTGTGGCTTCAATTGAGTGTTTGAAGGGTAGTTGCCACCGAAAAGGCCCGTCTTTATGGGGCTGCTACGTGTTTTCGCGAATCTCTCCACAAGTCTGAGACTCATAGTCTGATTAAACACGATTTAGTCCGTGGTCTAGAAGAAGCAGAAGAAGAAGAAGAAGAAGAAGAAGAGGAAGATCAATTGATACGGATACCAATCTCCAATCTCCACTAAATCGGTAACACTCATATGGGAAGGGCCCTTTAACTACTAGAACGACTCCACAGTGGCCCGGCCAAAGGTTACCCGGCTTACCCCACCGCGAACTCGTCCGATGCGCTCTCCACGCTATAAAAACTTTTCACGACTCTCTCATCTTCTCTCCACCACCGCCCTTTCCTCTCTCTTTTCTCCAGATAGATAATTTTTAATTACTCTGACATTTTAGAATCTTTGAGGCTTCCTCTTCCATGAGTCAAAGGTGTGGACAGCAGAGTGAAAGCAACGTTTTATGTGCTCCATTGTGAGCGCAGAGACCTGGCAGGGTTACTTGCAGGGCTTTATGTCCTGTTTGTTCTGCTAGATCTCCGACATCTATTTCCATGTGTCCTACATTGTTCCTGGAACATGAACTTGTAGTACTTGTACTTTGAATAAATAGTTGGTCAGAAGTTGTTCTTCATCTGTCTCAACAGCCCCATCAGCTCGACGTCATCACCAACGTGTAGCTTGGCCTTGATCTTGTCGTCGTCGCATCTCATGAACGGGTTGAACTCCAGCTCGTCCTTGATGGTGAACTTGCCGGTGGTGATCTCGTTCTCCTCGCAGAACTTGACCAGCTTATCGAGGGCATCGCTCGCCATCACGGTCTTAGCAAATGCGGCATTGCTCTTCGTGTACTCGTGTCCTGAGTACACCAGCGTGTTGCCAGGCAACTGGGCCAGCTTTCCAAGCGACTCGAGCATCTCCACGGGCTCTCCTTCAAAGAATCGACCGCACCCAGCAGTGAACAGAGTATCGCCTGTGAACACGGCTCTCTCGCCAGTGGACAGGTCCTCCGCAAAGTAGCAGATCGAGTCCTGTGTGTGGCATGGCGTGTGGATGGCAGTGATATTGACGTCTTTACCGAGCTTCAGGGTCTCGTGGTGAGCTGGTGTGTACTCCACCAGCTGCGAATCACGGCCAGCAATGATCTGAACACCAAACTTCTTCTTGTAGAACGGGTTCCCACCACTGTGGTCCTGGTGGTGGTGGGTGTTCACAATGGCCTTAATCTCAACACCAGCGAACGTGGACTCGGGAATGTCCTCTGGATAGGCCGGGTCTATCAGCCAGGAGTGCGTGGTGCTCGAGTCTGTGAGGACATAGGCGTAGTTGTTACCGGCCTTCCAGCTCATGGGAATGGCCTTGATCTGCATCTCTCTTCGAAGGGCTGGGGTTCTTGCGGTGAGTCTGTGGCGTGCGAGCAGACGAAGCATAAACTGGTGAGCTCGCTTTATTGTGGTTGGTTAATGGTGAGGATTGCTTATCTGTAAGCTGACTTATATGGTCGAGGGCAGGTCTCGGTACCGGCACGGTGAAAAATGGCAGAGCGTCGGAGTTGGGTCCTACAGTTAGATACTACAGTAGCCTTCGAACAAAACTAATTAGAATTAGATATATATAAAATGATGAAGATGACAAAAATCTAGGCAACTTTATAACTTAACCGGAAACAGAATTAAACCATTATAGATCAAGAAAAGCTAGCTTACAAGTCCTCGTCAGAAGAGACATAAGCGTCACCCAACTCCTTCTTCTTTTTCATTCTTTCTTTCTTCTTCTTTCTGAGCTCCGCGGAAGAAAGTTTGGTTTTCTTCTTACCGGCAGAAATCTTGTTACCCATAGCATCGAACTTGTCTTCCTCGTCCTCCTTCTTCTCCAATCTTGGACCAGCACCCTGACCGGCAACCCAGTTGTGACCAGATGGAGTCATCTTACCGTCAAGGACGGCCCAGACTTCCTCAGTCAAGTCCTTGGTGAACTCAGCAGAGTGAGTAATGATAATGATACCACCCTCGAAAGCCTTAAGAGCCTTAGACAAAGCACCCAAAGAGTCTCTGTCCAAATAGTTAGTTGGCTCATCAAGAACAATCAAGTGAGGTCTCTGCCAAGTACAAGCAGCAAGGACCAACTTAACCTTCTGACCACCAGACAAACCTCTGATACGGGAGTGAGAAACCAACTCAGCGTCAAGACCCAACATGGCACAGTGGGACTCAATCTCCTTTCTGGTCAAAGCTCTGAACTGACCGGAAGCCAAAGCCTCCTTCATATCAACTTCAGCAACCATCTTGGAGTGAGACTCAATAATCTCACCTCTTGGCAACCAAGCGTTGTCGACGGACATCATTGGAACCCATCTCTCGGACTTCATACCGATGTTGTCACCCAACAAGAAGGAACATTCGTACTCGTAGGTGTTTTTGAATTTTCTTCTGGAGTGGATACCAGCAATTCTTCTCTGGGAACCCTCAATCTTGAAGATCTTGTTCATGGCCTGCTCATCAGACTCGTTAATCTGTCTGGAAGCACGGTCCATGGTCTCTCTGTCCTCACCAGTCTGGAATCTCCACTGAATGTACTCAGATGGGGTCTTGTCCAAGTGGGAGTCGATGTGAGCGAAAGCGTGCTGCTTGATGTAGGCGATACGACAGTTCTCGTGAACGTAGACATCACCCTCAGTTGGAAGCAACTCACCAGTCAAGACGTTGATCAAAGTGGACTTACCAGCACCGTTTGGACCAATGACAGCAATTCTGGAAGAAAGAGAACACTGGAAGTTGATGTCAGCGATCTGTGGCTTGGTAGTACCTGGGTACTGGAAGGTCATGTTAGAAACCTTAACAATAGCCTTCTGCTTGGTCTTAACACCCTCAAGGAAACCTGGCTCTGGGAATCTGAACTCAAGGTCAGAAGCACCCAACTCGTGGTAGGACTTGGCAGATGGGACTCTCTCAACGAAAGCGGAAAGGTTACCCTTGTACTTTCTCAACTTGAAACCCTCGTAGTGGATAATGTACTGAACAACGTTGTCCAAGAAACCGGAGTCGTGGGAAACAATGATAGAGGAGATACCACAGGTGTTCAAGTAGTTGACCAACCAAGCGACGTTGACGGTATCCAAATGGTTAGTTGGCTCATCGAGCAACAAGATATCAGCGTTCTTCAAGACGGCTCTAGCAAGGGCCAATTTCATCTTCCAACCACCGGAAAGGGACTGGATAGACATGGCAATCATGGCCTCGGTGAAACCGAACTCAATCAACTTGTCGTGGACCTCCTCCTTGGAGACCTGGATGATTGGGTCCTCGACAACGAAGTCCAAGACAGAGGTGTCAGCGTGAACACCGTCAATGTCGTGCTCGACGTAGACGGTACGACACTCCTCCTGGGTTGGGAAACCCTCGACCTGACCGTTAGCAATAGCTCTCATCAAGGTGGACTTACCAGCACCGTTTGGACCACAAAGACCGTATCTTCTACCTCTCTTCAATCTCAACTGAGTCTTGTTCAACAAGATCTTAGCACCGTAAGCAAGAGAGAACTCACAGTTACAGAGGTCTTCACCCTCATCGTCCTCATCCTCGAAGGATGGTGGTCTTGGGATGTTGTCGATGGCTCTCTTTCTCCACTCGTCAATGTCAGCCTTAGCCTCCTTCTCGTGCAAGAAGACGGTGAGGTAGTTGGTCAAGTGCTCGTACCAAGCAGCCTGGTCAATAATTCTCTCATCGATCAAGTCACCGGCAATACCAGCGGCGTAGTTGAGGACGATCTCGAATCTTGGGGCGACCTCAATCTTGTTCTCGGACAAGATGTTAGTCAACTCCTTCTTGGTAACGTCAGAGTCACCAGCGTTAGAAACCTCTGGGATAACGTCATCTGGACCAATGGCACCGACTCTTCTCAAAGTGTTCAAAGCTCTGAGAGTAACATCACGGGCTTCTGGGTCAGCAATGGTGGTGTAGTTAGCCTGGAGAGCTGGGAACAACTTGGACATGAAAGGAGCAACAACCTGTGGGTCGTCGACAAGCTTACACATGTTGTCGATAATGACGGCAGCCTTACGCTTGATGGCGGTGTCACGCTCGACCAAACCTCTGGAAAGCAATGGGACCATGATGGACAAAGTAGCGGTGGTAACCTCAGAAACGAAAGTAGTAGCACCGAGGATGTGGACGGTCTCTGGGACTTCGGTTGGCTTAGCAATACACTCAATCAACTTTGGAATGAACTTCTCGATATCCTTGTTGTGGACGGTGTTGGTAGCAGTGGAGATGGTGGAGGTGGCGGCCTTCTTGACGTCGACCTTTGTGTCCCACATGGCCTCAGAGAGAACTGGGATCAGCTCAGGCATTCTGAGGGCGACCTGCTGCTCGGCGTGACCGACCAACTCGGAGATGGCGGCCAAGACGGCGATCTTTGTCTGCCACTTGTTGGTCTCGGAGAGAGATGTGATCAAGTGTGGCAAGAAGTTCTTGACGGCAGTTGGGTCAATGGCATTGGCAATGGCCTTCAAGGCCTTGGCGGCAACCTCTCTGGTGTTGTTGTCCTTGTCGGCAGACTTAGCACAGATCTCCGGGGTCAAGGCAACGATGAATGGCTCGACGGATGGAGACAAGTTGTTGGAGGAGGCAATGTGGCACACGGCCTCCAAGGCGTTGACGGAGCCGGTCTTGTGGTTAACAGCCTTCTTCAACTCGGCGAAGAACTGCTCTGGGACATCGTGCTCGATGATGGAGCCGTTGAGGAAAGAAGCGACGTTGACGGCGGCAGCGTCACGCTCCTCAGCGGTGGCAACGGAAAGCTTCTGGAAGAGCTCGGAGAGCACCTCTACACTCTGCTTGGAGTCAGCCATTGTCAGATGGTTTCTTGAGCTTGGGCTAAGCGCCAGGATGTAAGGAGGAAAAAGTGCGAGGAAAATTTTTTTTATACGGCCGCCGCGGTGGAAAAAGGAAAACACGGTACGCGCAGCACGCGAAAAAGAAACTTCGCGATGAGGGTGTGCGGGTGTTGGCTGTCGTGATGCTTTGGGGCCATTGGCAGGGGGGAGGTGGTGTTTTCACTATGCCATTGATGTTCAGCATCGTTGCTGGATGGCTCCACGTTTTTTGCGGTCCAGATATTCACCAAAACACACCCAGTTGCCACACCCCAAGATCCACCCAACAGCACCCCAGGCAAATAAACCCACGGGGAGATGCGCGTAGAACGTGTTCGCGGAAAAAAAATTAAAAATGAAAAAAAATACTATACGCGGTTCAGGCCAATCACAAAAGGAGCCTGTGCTAAAAAGAAAGTTTTGCCTACACGGTGGAGTGACAGCTTTATTAAGTGGATTGGCATTAGTTTCTTTTTGTGAAGTGGAAGGCACACATACGAAACAGTAATCGGTGGTCTCCGGTGGGTTGCTTTGTGTTAATCAGGGCCGAGCCCCAGTCACTGCTCCACGAAGTACACTGATAGTAGTTACACGGACTATATAGCTGCACAGATTACGACTCCGAGATAAGGGAAAGCACCAAACCACCCACAATAGACATCTTGTGAGTTGGTGCTAAAATATAGTATTGCAGACTCTCGGCCAGGATTAGCAATAGGTATTGAGTGTACCCATTGAGTGTACCCATTGAGTGTACCCATTGAGTGTACCCCACGTAATCCAAAGAGACATAATGCGCTATCGCTAAATACGCATGTGCCAAAATACCGGTTTTCATTCAAGGGTGAAGATGTTTGGTTTGAGGTATGAACTTTCATGCAAGATAGTCTTTCACCCTCATCTCCTTATCTTCAGTAATATGCCCTTTGTCCCTCCATGTGTGATTCAATCGTGAGATTTGATACTTATCATCTTTCTCAATACTAAGAAGGATATCACCTCATCTGAGCACATTTTCGAGGACAATTAGCTCTTCTGGAATTTTCAGTGTCAATGCCCTTCTTCTGGTAACCTGGCTTAACCATAGGTCAACAATAATAGCATTAACAATACTCCTAAGGGCTCTTAGGTCAAAGTTTTCCTACGCCTTCACGAAAACATCAAAAGGATCCCTTGGCCCAGTTGGTTAAGGCGTGGTGCTAATAACGCCAAGATCAGCAGTTCGATCCTGCTAGGGATCACTTTCTTTTTTGAATTTTTTTTTTAATCCCAACAGCGTGTTTGTATTAACATCAACTAGATAGTCTAGTGTTTGGTGACCCTTTATTATATATTACCCTGGCTGTGGCCAGCTAAAAAAAGTACTATGAATATAGTAGAATATTGTGTATCACACATTGCTACACAGAAAACCGTTTTTGTGTATTAATGAAGTAACCAAAAATTATGCCAATTAAAACTTGCGGTTCAAGTTAAAGTAAATATAATGATTTCTTGAATATAATACGAAACATCATTCAACCCCTATAATCCTACTAAAACCCACCTAAAATGTATTTTAACACTGATATTACCCACAATGAGGTGTTTGGATGTTCTCTGTGGAGCCAGCGATGGACTTGAAAACTCCCCGGTTCGAATCTCGCGAAAGGCAAAGTTCGGAATCCATTAAGCTCACACTACCATCAACAGTAAACAAAGCATCAACACATCAAACACGCACACTTCAAAACACCCAGAGATGGCCCTTCACCCGGACGCCATTGTGGACTTGATTGTCGAGCAGCTCTCACTAGAGGGCACCAAGGGTGTTTCCTGGGATCGCCTATGGGAGCTTCTCCAAGAACGCGTCCCAGCCATAAACAAACAGAGCTACCAACGTATGGTTTACTCGTGGATCAAAGACAACAATAAGATTGTGCTTGTTGAAGGTGCTGAGGCCAAGCCCGTGCTGGTGGCTCCTCCTTCTCTGGAACAGGCTGAACATTGCTCGATCAAAGTCACCGAGGAGTATCACTGGATCGCTCTCACTGGTGCACCTAAGCAGAACAATGCCATTGGAGCGAGGGCTTTTGAGCTGCTTGTGGCCATTGCACAGAGTCGCTCCGAGGGTATTGATTCTATGGAGCTGATCAGGGTCACGGGCCAGGATAATAGATCGTTGACGTCGAGAATCAAGAGCATTTCCCATCTGATTAAGAAGATTTCCATTCTGAGAAACCGTCGTACATTGTCTCTCTTCACTTTGAACAAGTTCTTTGATGCCTCGAAGACTGAGGGTATTGCTTACCATTCCAAGAATGAGCATATCACCCTGAATATCAAGGAGCTTCGTGAGAAAGTGGTCAATTCACTAAAAGCTGCTAAGAATGGTATCAGACAAGTCAACGATCTGAGACGCGAGCTGGAAATGGACAAGACACAGAAGTTGAAGACCATCTTCAAGTCCGTTGTGACCTATCTTCAAACAAACGAACACATAGCCAAAGTGCTTGTTGTTTCTCCGGTGTCTCCAACCAGAAAGTTCAGAACTCTGAAGTATATGAAGGATTACGTCCCACATGACGGTGACGAAGAACAGAACGGTCAAGATGAGGACGACGATGAAGATGAGGACTTTAACGAGGATATGGTGGACGATCAGCTTAAGGAGATGGACGATGACGAGCCATCAGCCTCGTTAAGAAGTGTCGTCAATCTACAAGTTGTTGCGACAGAGGAAAACACCTCACCGTCTCCGTCGTTCAATAGGTTCTACCCTATCCCGAACCAGCTGTACGAACTGGTTCATGCTAACGGTACTACGGGGTGTTCATCCACTGCATTAGCTGAAGAGATCTTTGGACCAAGGTACAATCGTCTCTTTTCCCGTTGGGCCGAGCAATTCACCGCTGGTAAGTTCCTACCACATATCGCTAACTATGCCATTGTTCGTCATTATGATTTCCAGGGCCGTGTGAAGTTTTACAGATACCTCTCGAGACCGAACTTACTCAAGTTTTCAGGACAACCAGAAGATCCAGAAGGCTCTACTTTGCCAGACTTCAAACCATCAGGTGCCACTATTGAACAGATGGATAAGAAGTATTTTGTACCAATGTCCTCTCGTGCTGCTATTGTTGAAAACCAAGGTGTCAAGAGAGTCATTTGGCACGGGAGCGTTGCTGATCTAACTCCAGATATGAAACGATTACTGAAAGAGTCGCCACCATTGATTAAAACCCCAGAGATAGACCCAACCGTTCCAAGACCAAAGAGAGGAAGACCAAGAAAGGGCGAGGAGAGACCGAAGGCCGAAGTTAAAAAGGCCAAGAAGGAGAAGAAAGTCAAACCAAAGGTGGAGTCTGCACTGCCAATACCAAATGCACCAGTTGAAGCCATTGAATCTGAAAAATTTGTGCTGGCTGATTTACAAGGTCATTCTTTCAAGTCCATTGAACGTCTTTCAGCACTCTTACGTATCATTGAGGACTCTGATGGTGTGCGTGAAGCTAATCAAAAGCTTTATTTTGACTTATGCGAAGAGCTCGGTCATATGACAGACAGAAAGACGTTCCGTAAAGATATACAATCCCTGATTGAGCAGAAAAAGATCAGCTCTGAAGACGTAACTGTCCCAGCTGGTCGGGTCAAGGACGAAGATGATTTAGAGGAACAACGCACCAATGTTGTTACATTGCTCATCTCTGTTCATGCTGATCCTGAGTATGTTGAATCAGTAAAACACATCTTACAAACATCACCACAATCGAAAGGCCACACAGTTACTCAACTTAATGAAATATCAGGTGTTGACATGGAGTTCTATGACACTGAGTTACGTGTTGCATTTACAAATCCACCAGAAAAAGTTGCCCCTAAGAGAACAAAGCAGAAGATACTTCCTCCAGAGATAACTGCTGCTGCTAATGAAGCCTCTAAAAGGAAGGTCACAGGTAAAGTCAAGGCTCAAGTTGCTGCTGATCCAAATGCTACTCCGGATGAGATCTTTGCTAAAGTTCCAAAGAGAGCCGGTGCTAAAAAGGGTAGAAAGAGGAAGACTGAGGAGAATATTGATATAAGAGACACTGATGCAGCAACAACAGCAACTACTAGTAATAGTGCTATTAGTATCACTGAGCTCAAACTCCCTAGAAGACCAAGAACAAAGAAACCTGTTGATAACGATGGAGCCAAGAGAGTTAAGCAGCGGATTGGGCGCAAGAGACGAGTCTCACAGCTCAGCTCCGAAGAGATGCTATTGCTTTTCAAAGCTGTAATCATTTGCAAGACTATTAACAGAAATAGCATTGATTGGGAGCGAATTGCAGGATTTTTCGAGACTACCACCGCTGATGACTTGAAAGTGAAATGGCCTAGTATCAGAGGGATGATGGGTGTTAATGGTATTTCCGTTGCTCGATCCCAGTGGAAGCATATTTTAACACAAGCTGTTCAGGAAGGTGCTGTCGTTATCGATGATATCATTGTTGAGAACTTAGAGATGTTATTGAAGTTATGGCAAGATTATCAATTACTGGCCACTGTTGAAGACACCAGTGAGAAGCTGTATGTTGATGTTGAACAGAATTATAAAGAGTTTGGTTACCATAAGGTTAAAGCTGGACCGTACGGGCCTCCTCAATATGATTATAACTCTATGGTACAAAGGGAACAGTATTTGGTTAACAAAGTGTTCACATATGAAGAGGATGATAATGGAGATAATGAACAGAAAGAAGAGCCTGTATCATTGTCCAAGCATGAAATCATCAGACACTTGATCATTGCCATTTTAAGTAGTGGCAATAATCTGGAGATAAAGAAGCTATCTATTTTGAATGATTACACTGAAGAGGAGATAAATGATGTGTTTATCAAGATGACCAAGGACAAAGAACTCATTGTCACTTCCAATGATCACAAGGTTATTCTAAGTGATCGCTTAACTGGGTTTTTGGAGGATACGAGGTATGACTTTTCACTGGAGAAGATCAGTAAATTCCAAGAACTGTTAAGGGAGTTGTGTGCTAATAAGAAAGGCCTTGTATTAGATCCTGTGTTTGATAATTCGTTGATGGTTCCTATTCTGGAGTTGATCAAAGACCAAGCGTTAAACATAACCAGGGTTGACCATTACAGAAAAGAAGTACTGAATGGGTACGAGGCACGTATATTAGAACGTGAGAAGCTGGACTGTGATATCATATTGAACAAACAACCAAGTGATACTTGTGAGATCTTGGGAAAACCGGAAAAGAGTATTTTGGTTCCAGGGGGTAAGGCGTGCTCAAGGATCTGGATCGACATTCAGGGAAACATCAACAAGGAGATGTGGAGAAAAGTGGTCAGGGTGGTACTGTCAATGGTTGTTGGAAACCCGGGTATAACAGTGGAGTCGATACACGAAGAAGTCGGTACTCTGCTGTTGAAGACGGAGCTGGACGAGGTTGTTCAGTGGCTTTCGCAGTGCGGGGCCGTGAGAGAGGGCGACGAGAACGGTCTGTGGGTGTGTCCACAGTGGTACATGGTGCTGGGTCTGTATTAGTAATTTTATGTTATATATGTATTAGAGACTCGTAGGACATGTGGTGTGCGGGTGTTGTCGCGAACCCGCTTGATGCCCGGTTTCTCCATAGTCTGGAGAAAAAAGCAGCGAAGACGACGAGACATAACTCACACCAACTACACACCAATTACACACCAACACACAAAATGGCACCAGTTCAGCAGATGCAAATGCCCGGCCAGTCGAACTTCGACAAGTTCAAGATGGGTGCGATGATGGGCACCACCGTCGGCGTCGTCGTTGGAGTTCTGTTTGGAGGCTTCTCCATCATCACACAGGGAGCCGGCCCTAACGGTGTTATGAGAACCCTGGGCCAGTACATTGGAGGCTCTGCTGCCACCTTCGGTCTCTTCATGTCCATTGGCTCGGTCATCAGATCAGACACCGAGTTCCACCCCCAGTCTGGTGCTGAGTCGAGGGCCCTGGCCAGAGCCAAGTTCGAGATGCTCTACGAGCAGGCCAGAAGACAGTGATTGTACATACGTAACGCCCTTATGATTATTTATCGTGGACTGAGGTGTAGATGCTGGTAGTACTCGCTTGTAGTACTCGCTTACGACTGCCCCTAGCGTCGCCCGTAGCCTCTGCTGCCATGGCGTCCCGGGCTTTTCACGCTCGAAAAGACATAACCATCATCAACACTATCAACATTAACGGCTCAAGAAGCAACTACACCACAACCCACCACACACAACCAATCACAACCCCACACACAGATGGCCTACACCTGCCTGTCGTTCAACCAGGACTTCTCGTGCCTGTGTGCCGGGACGGAGAACGCCTTCCGCATATACAACGTCGATCCCTTTGGCGAGTGCTTCGAGCTCGGCGAGGGCGCCAGCGTGGCGTCGATGCTCTTCTCGACGAGTCTCGTCACCGTCGTGGGAGCCGGCACGGGCAAGCCGTCGCAGTCGACGAGACGGCTGCGCATCCTCAACACGAAGAAGAAGGCAACCATCTGCGAGCTCACCTTCCCGACAGCGGTGCTCGCCGTCCGCCTCAACAGGAAGCGGCTCGTGGTGGTGCTCGTGGACCAGATATACGTCTACGACATCAGCTGTATGAAGCTGCTGCACACGATCGAGACCTCGCCGAACGAGACGGCGCTGTGCGACCTCAGTGCGAGCGACGACTCCGTCCTGATATACCCGGCCCCTGGCGCGTCTGTAGCGTCTCCCTTTGAGGATAAGGGGAAGGGCTCGGAGATTGGAACCGTGGTGCTGTTCGATGCGCTGAACATCGCACCGCTGAACATCGTGAAGGCCCACAAGACGGAGCTCGCTGCGCTGACGCTGAACTCGAACGGGACGCTCTTCGCCACGGCCTCGGCCAAGGGCACCATCGTGAGGGTGTTCAACACCTTCTCCGGAGCGACGGTGGGCGAGTTCCGACGGGGGTCGTACGCCGCACAGATCCACTCGCTCGTCTTCGACACGGGCTCGACTCTGCTGGCTGCTGGCTCAGACACAGAGACGATACACGTCTTCCGGATCGACGAGCCGGAGGTGCGTGATGAGGAGCCGGACGAGAACGACGAGGAAGAGGAAGACGACCACGAGAGAATCCTGCCACGCCAGTCGTCGGTGTCGTCAGAGCCGGAGCCACGCAAAAGACACGCCTCCATCACGGATAAGCTCTTCTCCAACCTGGCGAAGAACATCACGTCCATGCTGGAGCCCCAGAGAGACTTCGCCTGGCTGAAGGTGCAGAACCCGTCGAAAAAGAAGCACTCGATTGGGCTCAACGGCAAGGACGTTCTCGTTGCGACGTCCGACGGCACCGTCTACGTCTACCAGCTACCTTCCAAGGGTGGCGAGTGTGTGCTGATGAAGCAGTATGCCCTCGAGTAGTGTGTTAGTCGAACCGTACACTCGTACACAGCTAGTCTTAGTCTAATGAAAACGTACATTCGTATACAGCTAGTCTTAGTTTAATGAAAACCATACATTCTTGTACATACATAGTCCTTTCTCTAGCCTAGTGGAAAATCATACACTCGTATAAAGGTCTAGTCTATTGGAAAACCATACACTCTTGTACATATCTAGTCCTTTCTCTAGTCTAACCATGCCTTATAGCAAGAACCGTATACAGGTCTAGCCTACTGGAAAACCATGCCTTATATCGTACACAGCTAGTTCATTCTCTAATGGAAAACCACAACTGTATGTCTACTTCTTCACACTAACACTGCTCTGGCTCTTCAGCATCTTCGACATCCCCATCAGCTTCGACAGATTCGAGGTGGAAACACTCTTACCCTGCGATAGCGGACTATGGCTATGGCCCAAGTTGGTCGTGCTAGCCACCGATCTCAGAGGAGAAGGACCAGGAGAGTGGTGCAGATGAGGACCATGGTGAGAGTGTGAGTGTAGATGGTGCGGCACCGGGTGGTACAGCTCATCTTGTGGGTGATGACTCTCATGTTGATGGACGGGGCTCGGACTGAGCAGGGTATACCTCGTTGGTGAGTTTGAACTACTCAGATTCGATGCACGACGGTTCCTGGCCGTGATCGACAGCCCTGTGCTCTCGTACTCGTCTGGGTACTCGGGAGCGAACTCAGACGTCGGTGAGCTCGAAGTGTCCGTGTGGATGGCCTCTTCGTAAGACGGCACCTGCGACATCCTCTCAAACGAGAGCTTCTGGAGCTGTTCTCGCAGGTGGAGCGTATAGTCCTGGGGTGTGAGCATCGGCGAGGCCGACCTCGTCGGTAGCTGCGATGTCGGGATGGAGAAGTAGTCCACCGGCTGGAGACGGGACGGGGTAGCGATACCCGACGTCGGGACTGAGCCTACTGGCGAGACCAGCGGAGAGTCGACCGGGGTAAACACCTGGTCGTACACATGGGACTCATAGCTGGGCAGCGTATCGGTCTCTTCGCTCTCCTCGCTCGGGGCCGTTCCCTCGCAGAACAGCGTCTCGGACTCTTTCGTGAAGTAGATCTTCCCCTGCTTGTCGAGCTCCACACCACGCGCACGCACCGAGTGGTGTGGCGAGAGGAAGAGCGTTATAGGCAGGTTCGTCCTGAGCTCGCTCACGTGACCGTCGGAGTTCCGCAGCGCGATCTGCAGCTTGATCTTGTGTCGGACCTTTACGATGTCGTTGGGCAGATCGCAGTGCGGAGTACACAGCCTGAGACAGTCGGGTATCCTGATCTCGGACTCGATCCTCGTCGTGTCCATGAGCAGCGTTCCCTCGTGCTCGCTCATCCGGGACTCCACCACCACCTGCGACTCCTGGAAGGACTCGCTATCCTTCGCGGACTTAAGCAGGTAGTGCTGTATCACCTGGGCCTTGATGGGCCCCAGGGTGATGCCCTTGACCAGGGGCACCAGCAGGATGTGCACGGGCGTGGTGGAGCCCACGGCGACGGCCTTGGACGGGACCGAGAACTCGTACTGGACCTTGCCCGGCCACGTCGACCCGATGAACATCGACTCGGCCATCGAGAGCGCATCGTGGCTCATCGTTCTCATGATGCGGAGGTACTTGTTGCTGACGACGCTGGCCCTGAACGTCGAGGAGGGCTTCTCGAGCGTGGCCCTCAGGCAGTACAGAACAGACCCGGAGCCCAGGCCCTCGACGGTCTCTGCGATGTCGCCGGGAAGAACTACCTGGAAGGGGACGGTGTGGGTCCCGTGGGGGATCGGGTGCGACGCCGTGGAGCCCAGGTGGAACAGGTTCGTGTACGAGGCCGAGGGCGACTGGTACGCCGAGGGCGACGGTGTGTGGTGCGCTGAGCTGTGCTGGCTGTCGTCTCTGTCAGGGTACTGGCACGTGATGTGTCCCTCTGGCGAGGTGAGCAGGTCGTCCCAGCAGCACTCGAACACCGTCTTCTCCTCCCTCACGGCGACCATCGCGTGGTGGTCCTCACGCTCGACCATGTGGTGGAAGTCGAGCTTGTGTGTGCCCGTGAGCTTCAGCTGGAGTCGCTTGGCTGAGCATGTGTCCGGGGCCTTGATCTCGACTGTTCCCTTCAGCTCCAGCGAGGGCGACTCGTAGGACGAGCCCCGAATGAGCAGCAGATCTTTGTAGGGCGAGTCTATGTGGATCTCCACCGAGGGCGTGTGTCTGATTCCGACCATGTTGTCGTCTGCAATTGATGTGTTGATGGAGCTGACCGGACATAAACACCTGTTTTTATGTGTCAGGCCCCGGCAGAACCCGGGGAAGCTTGATCCGGGGCTGGCCGGGCGGTCACGTGACCGGACTACACAGATATCTCTTGCTTCACATCTATCGTATACAGAATAGTACAATCAGGGCCAGCCGTGGTCGAACAGCATCGACACGGACTCACCGTTGTGGATCCGTCTGATGGCCTCGCCAAACACCTTGGACACGTCAAGCACCTCGAGCTGGTCCCCGAGCTCTCTCTGGTGGTCCTCTTGTGGTACAGAGTTGGTGACGATGACCTTGTCGATACAGCTGGCCTTCACCCTCGCAACGGCATCTCCGCTGAAGATGGCGTGTGTGATCAACGCGTAGACCTTCGTCGCACCCTGGGCCTTCAACAGCTTAGCAGCACGGGTGATTGTGTACGATGTGTCGACGAGGTCGTCGATGATGATACACTCTTTGCCCTTGACGTCTCCCACAAGCATCGTTGTGGCGTACTTCATCTTCTTCTCGAGCGTGGCGAGAGGCAGGTCCGTGGACGAGCCGTTGGCCATTGGATGCGACTGCACAGCACCGTCCTTAGCAGGCTGGTGCAGTCTTCTCTCCTTGTGGATGAGTGCGAAGGGCATCGCCAGAGCATCGGCAACGGCAGTGGCCCTCTTAGCACCACCGGCATCGGGCGAGACAATGACCATGTCGTGGTAGTGTGGCAGCTGTGTGGAGATGTAGTGCTGTAGGATCGGCTTGGAGTACAGGTTGTCGACTGGGATGTCGAAGAAGCCCTGGAACTGGGCGTCGTGGAGGTCCATGGTGATGATGTGGTCTGCACCGGCTGTGGTGAGCAGGTTCGCAATCAAAGTACCACTCTGGGCGACCCACTGCTTGTACCCGGCGTTGGACGTCGCTGGCGTGGAGGGCTCGTCGACAATCTCAGACTTCTTCTCCTGCGTGTCTGGTATCTTGGGGATGCGTGATGTCGACTCCTTGTAGGGAGAGGTGCTGTTCAGCTTGAAAGACGGAGGTGGCAGCTCGGTCTGCGGCGTGTGGGCAGCACTGAGTCCCTTAGGCGTGCTTGGGACGCTCTCGAACGGCTTGGCCAGCGGAGCACCTCTCTTGGTGTATGGGATATCTGGCTGTCTAGAGTAGGGGAACAGTGGAACAACAGCAGTGACACGCTTGGCACTTGCGGTCTTACACGCCGACAGGATCACCAGCAGCTCGAGGAAGTTGTCGTTGACGTGTCCACAGCCGGACTGGACCACGTAGACGTCCTTCTCACGCACGGACTCGTTCACAGAGATGGATGTCTCGCCATTACTGAACTTGCCCAGCTTGATACCGCCTTTCTCCAGCGACAGGTTCTGACAAATACGGTCAGTGAGTCCCGGGTGCGACGACCCGGAGAAGACGACTATATCGTGGACCATGCTCTTTCCCGTGCGGAGCCTCTGACTTGGTGTTTAAATGGGGTTAGAGAGAGACTGGAGTGGCCCTCCAATCAATTTTTTTAATCCCCGTCTGCGAGCATCCGGGACACCGGAAGACGCCGATTTCGGTGTGTAAAGAGCCCTTTTAGTGGGGATAAGCTCGTGTAGAGAACAAGGAGATACGTAGTACGAGTAATAACACTTTATCCGAGAAAAAGCGCTCTCTTTTGTGGTATTTATGGCGAAACACGTGTCTGTGTAGCTCCACGATTTCCGCAAACGGCGTATTTCCGTGTTCGGACATTTACCACGGTTTCCGGAAAACGCGCTTAGCATCAACTTAACATCAACAGTATACTGCAGGACCTCAAAACTCGGTTAGAACGCTCTACGAAAAGAGGGAAACATGATCAACGCCCTCTTCATCTTCAACCAGCGGGGAGACGTGCTGGTTGCCCGGCTGTTTAAAGACGGCGTCAAGCGTAACATCTCTGACATCTTCCGGATCCAGGTCATATCCAACCTGGACCTGAGATCTCCTATCTTGACGTTGGGCTCGACCACTTTCTTACACATCAAGCACGGCAATCTGTGGATGGTTGCTGTGACGAGATCGAACACAGACGCGTCTGTGATCTTTGAGTTCCTGTACAGCCTGGAGAACCTTCTGTTGCAGTACTTCGGTGCGATTGATGAGAATGTTGTGATGGAGCACTTCAGCACGATCTACGATCTGCTGGACGAGGTGCTGGAGTTTGGGTATCCTCAGACGATGGACTTTGCTACTCTGAGGCAGATTGTTCCGGTACCAGAGAACGTGGTGTCGAATGGCCTGACTGGTATTCCGAAGAGAAACACGAGAAAGCATAGTACCTCTGCGTTCGACTTGACGAGCGATATCCCTTGGAGAAAGCCAGGTATCAAGTACAGAAAGAACGAGATCTACCTGGACATCTACGAGAAAGTCAACGTGCTGATCTCCCAGGAAGGTCGTATCGTCAAGAGCTATATTGATGGGTACATTGACTTGAAAACACACTTGTCAGGCATGCCACTGTGTAAGTTTGGGCTCAACGATTCTCTCAGCTTGAATGGTGCTGGTATTGGCTCACTAGACTCCGAGTACGACATCAAGAACAAGAAGGCCATCCCCAAGGCTGCTGCGGGGAGTGTCATGCTCGAGGACTGTCGATTCCACCAGTGTGTTGAGCTGGACAAGTTCGATTCAGACAGGGTGATTCAGTTCATTCCACCAGATGGAAACTTCGAGCTGATGCACTACAGGGCCTCGGAGCATATCAATCTACCGTTCAAGCTGACTCCGTTGGTCTCAGAGACAGGACAAGGTAAGACGGAAATCAGACTTAACTTGAAGTCGCTGTTCCCAACGAAACTTACAGCCACCGATGTTGTGGTGCGCATTCCAACGAACATCAACACAATTGGAGCAGAGTTTGCGTCGTCAGGTGGTAAGGCCAAGTTTTACCCAGAGGAGAAAGCGATTATGTGGAAGTTCTCCAAGTTTTCCGGATTGACCGAACACTCTTTGACGGCTACCATTGAGTCTGCACGCCACTCCTCCTCGATGCTATTACACTCAAAGGCACCGATAACACTTCAATTTGAGCTGCTGATGTTCTCGTCTTCAGGCATTGTCGTGCGTTTCCTTAAAGTGTCCGAGAAGGCCAAGTACAATACCGTCAAGTGGGTCCGTTACATCTCGCAGGCTGGCTCTTACGAAGTGAGATACTGATGCTGGCGAGAGCTCTCGCTTTGTGGTCTCCATTTAATTTAATGCCCTCATGATCTATTTTGAATAATTAGCTCCCACCTTCCAAATGCGGCAATTACCCGATTGGGGATTTCTAGACATTTCCCTATTCCTAGCGAAGTTCCCTTTTTGCTGTGTGCGATGCAACGCTCAAACACACAACAATCGCATCAATAAGCGCATAAACCACTGGTTTGGGCCCATTGGAAACCACAAACCGCCCCATTCGTTGTCACCAACGTGTTCCTCGCACAAACTTCCCCCCACATCCTCTTTTCCCACGCTCGTTCCCGGTACTTGACACCAACCCATCTCATCATCTACACCAATGATTAGCACGATTCTCTTCGGCACAGTCGTTGGTGTGCTCTCTTCAGCGACACAGTCGGTTGGGCTGACGCTACAGAGGAAGTCACACATCCTGGAGGAGCTCAGGAACGACTACAGGCCACCGTACAACCGGACATTATGGCGATGGGGGTTCCTTCTCTTCCTGATAGCCAACCTCTTGGGCTCCTCTATCCAGATAACGACGCTGCCGTTGATCATCTTGAGTCCGCTGCAGGCTGTTGGGCTCGTCTTCAACTCGATATGTGCGTCCATCATTTTGGAGGAAGGCTTCACCGTCTACTCGGTGGTCGGGACCGTTCTTGTTGGTCTTGGAGCGTTGCTTATAGCCTTCTTCGGGAGCATCGCAGAGCCCAACCACACGCTAAAGGAGCTGCTGGAGCTCATGGCTCGTGCTCCGTTTGTAACGTGGATCGCTCTCAGTATCTGTGGCGTTGCATTGGTTCTTCTGTGGATCACAGCTGTCAAGACGGTGGTCGACAGTGGACATCAGATACCCACATCCCTCAGGCCTCTGCTAGATATACCACACAAAAAGTTCCCGTTCGTCAAGGGGTCTCTCTACGGTGTTGTGAGTGGTACCCTCTCGGCCCACTCCTTGCTGCTGGCGAAGTCTGCTGTTGAATTGCTGCTGAATGCCTTCTTCAAGTCCAACTACGAGGCCTTCCAGAGTGTTAAGTCATGGACCATCATTGCGAGTTTCTTTGTGCTGGCGATTACGCAGCTGGCGTTTCTGAACAGGGGGCTCCAGTTTGTGTCGACGTCTGTGCTTTATCCGTTGGTGTTTTGTGTGTACAACATTACAAACATCGTTAACGGGTTGGTGTTCTACAACCAGTTGCATGTACTGTCCAAAGTACAGATTTCCATGATAATTCTCGGCACGGGGCTTGTCCTAGTCGGAGTGTTTGCTCTCAGCTGGAGACTCGAGGACATACACGACGACGAGACCTCACGCATCAAGGACTCTGCTGATTTCCACGAGCGTACACCTTTGTTGGACAACATCTTCGAGGGCGATGAAGAAGAGACCACAGGGTACGTCTCGTTCGGGTCACCGAACAGTATCAAAGACGACGACTACGACTTTACAAGCACGCCTACGAAACGTGGAAACGACGTTACATCGTCACCGATATCGCAGTTTAGAGGCTTTGGTGTGCTGTCCGATGCTAACACGAGCATGGGCTCTGCTAGGTCCAAGCGTCGCAGCAAACGTGTTCTCTCGTACGAGCAGAACGAGCTGCTTGCACAGTTGAACCAGATGCCCGACATGGTTTAATGAATGAATGACTACTATGAGTAAGCGTAAATCTAGTTTTATGGGTCGTGCTGGCTCTCCTCTTCAGGTGGCACAACAAAAGCTCCAGCGAGGTCTAAAGCTGGCTCGTCGATCGAGTGGTGAGCATACGACAACACACCGACTCCACCAGCGTCGAGCAGGAAGTTCGGGTTGTCGACCAGGTACCTGTAGCTATCAATATCAACGACCTCGACGTCGGCATCAAACGACTTGACGTACTTGGGGGTCTCGGCAGTGACCTTCTCAACAACACCCTGTCTGAACCACAGGGCAGCGAAGTAGCGTAGGGTGTGGCCGTGGGCGTAGACCATCACGTCGCAGGGCTCGTTGTTGTCCATGGCCTTCTTGTGGATGTTCTGTATACGGGCGATGACCCTGGAGAGTCTGAGTCCCACCTGCTTGGAGGACTCGCCGTTCTCGCACCCGTCTCTCCAGATGAGCCACGGCCGGGTCTTGTCGAGTCCCTTCTCGGCCCGCTTGGCCTTGATCTGGGCCGTCTTGAGTCCCTCGTAGTCCCCGTACTCCCACTCCCTCAGGTCCTCGTCCACGATGACCCTCATGCGGGATCTAGTCTCCTCATCGAGAGACTCAAGCACCAGGTGCACAGTCTGCAACGCCCTCTTTCTCGGAGAGGTGAAGATGTACTTGAGGTGGTCGCTCTTGACGAACTCGCTGCCGAAGATGGCCTTGCCGGTGCGTCTCATCTGCTCCACTCCGTACTCGGTGAGAGGTAAGTCCGTCACAGAAGTGTACTGCCCGGACTTAGACCACTCGGTCTGGCCGTGACGCACAAACAGGCAGCGAGGAGCCGGTGCCTTGGACATTCTTGCTGGTACACTCTTATAACACACTTATCGAAGGGAATACAAGGGTACAACTCGTTTCAGCTTAAGGGAAAGCCGGAAGAGCTCCGTCCATTGCGCGGTATCGAGGGTTGCTATGACAACGCGGGGACTGGGGAATAGCTATGGGGAAAATAGATAAACGCTATAAATAGATAAACGCTATACAATACACACAAGCGAGGCCAACAGAGCCCACCAGCCCGGAGCCAGGGCACTGCCCTGTGCAACCTCGTCTATGTAGTAACCACGGCTTCTGTCCAAGATGAAGTCCTTGCTTATGTCATACACGCTTGGTAGCTGGTAGTTATCTAATGCCCCATCGGGAATACCATCAGGCACTCCTCCGACGCTCTCAGCACGCTCAAGTCTCTTCAGATGGCTCTTTGGGGTGTTTATAGCAGGTGCTAACGATAGCTCCATGCGGTCCATGTCGAACACCGTATAGAAGTGTCTCATGAAGTTCTGTCCCAAGATGAAGCTTTGAGAGTGAACACCCCGAGACTTGGAAAAACCAATTACGTAGTAGTCCTTCTCACTGTCAAGTCTGTTTCCGTGGACATCGTGTAGTTGCTCATTATTCAGGAAGGCGTACTTGGTTAGAAAGCTTTGTAAAGGCACCTTAACAGTCGATTTACCAAACTTGAATCTCAAATAGTCCTGTGTAATGCTCGACTCGTTACTGCCAATGTCTCTTTGAATGACATATTTTCTACTATCAATCTCAAAAGCTCCCTCGATTTGCTCCATAAGCGTATCGAATATATCGTCAGGTAGATACGTTAGTTTAGAACCACTATCAACAATAGCGCTGGAAATCTCATTGCCAAAGGAGCACGACATGTCGAATATATCATGAGTTTCGTTGGCTTTGTCCAAGTAAATGTTAGACATGAGTACTTTGTACCTCGTTTGTGGACCCGTCTCAACTTCTTTCTCTTGTACCAGCTTTAATGTCAGTAAATCACCACTGAACTTAGCCTGGTCAATAGCACCAAATTGTATGCTACCATGATCTGAGGACTCGTCCCCAAGCCATATACTGAAAACGGCACGATCTATTTGTCCACTTTTCTGTAACTCACGGACAAAGTTTTTCGACTTGTATTTGATTCGTCCTTTCTTATCTCTTTCATAAGATGGAAGGCCAAGTGCCAGAACACCATAAGTGGAATTAGCTTCTGTGGCAACCCCGAATGGGAAATTATCGACAGATAAATCATTACCGATGATAACCTTGTCGTTATAGAGCTTTCCACTCACACTGGTGGAGTCCATATATCTAATTATGGGTCCCTCTTTGAAACCCATATCCTGTAGGCAAGTTTCACTGGATCTTGGGTTGAAAAATCCGTATCTCTCGCAGAGCAAAGTGTGTTTATTCCTAGTAACTGAAGTCTTCTGGTTGGAAACACTGGGACTGAGCAGCTCGATAGGAGTCCTTCTAGTCTCCTCAACACAGTACTTATTTTCTGGGGAATTCACCCAGGTGATATCTGATCCGGTGTCAACCAGCACCTCTAACGTCTGTGGTGGTGACCCTATATGGAGATAGGTGGACACAAATCCAGCACGATTGAATAAGCGTGCTTGAGGCATCCCATTATCTGAGTCCCATCTTTCACCATCATCGTCATATCTTCTGGTAAGCTGTTGTGGTAATACCGACAACGGTAATTCCAGTGCTACTGTGAGGGTGAAGAGAAGCGTCGCAATCTTCATTGAGTGCCTATATTATTTGTATACCATATACCTAGTAGCAGAATCATGACTGGCTCGTTTATATATAGTAGACTGTGAGCTCTTCATGAGTCCTTTCTCTGGCTGTTGAGTGAGCTCTTATACAAGGGCAGAAAACATCACAGCAAGAATAGCACACAATCTGACTAGAATGATTGCAAGTCAGATTGGGCCACACATATACCGCTGGTGACTATCTCATATAGCTATGGAAGAGAGATGCCCTGTTTGATGCTTATTGTTAAGAATGATCACATTGATGTGATTACGTAATCAGTTACGTCAGATTATGTAATATTTTCAGTATAAACGGTTCGGGCAGCACCGATGGCAACTAGTGGAGAAAAGTCTCGACTATTAGCAATAATAGGCAATTTCACTGTGACCTGGAAAAGAAGACACAAAGCGTGCAATGTCGTGGTTCTCAAGCTCTGAGAAGAACAAGACTACAGCCTCACAGCCCACACTGAGTGAGAACGAGCTGCACAGCAGAGTGGACCAGTTTGTGTCAGCGCAACCACAAGCTGTGTACTTGATTGATGGGTGAGTCTTACGCTGGACTATCTAGTGTAGTACATTGACTAACTGTTTAACATAGCGAGAAGGGAAGTAAGAAGAGTGTTATTTGCAGAAAGAACGAGAACGGTGGACAGACGTAAGCATACAGAAGATCGCAATCGCAGAGCCGAAACTAACACACGAGAAAGGTGTTTGAACCTGGAGATAGACGGCATCACACTGTTCAAGGAGATGCAGGGGAAAGTGAGTAGAGAGCTTGCTTCGTTTACGACAGAGATAGACTAACACCACACAGCAATACTTCTGCTCTTTACCAGCTGAGATCCAAGCTACGCATTTTGAGTGTAGAAAGATACAATAAGTGCCACTGTATATAAAATCAATTCACATACTACCACTTTAGATATACTTTGTAATATAAAAAGGTCTCTAAGACAACGATGGTGGTAAGATCTCGATGGCGTAGTTGTCTGGGTCTCTGATGAACCCGATGTTCTTCATCTTACCCTGGTTGAATTTCAGGCCCCAGGTGATCTCGTCGCCAAATTTGGACTCAATGTCCTGGCAGAAGAGCTCAGGGTCCTCCATCGACAAGCCAATGTGGCCGTAGCCCTGTGGCTGGTCGTTACCATTGTGGTACTTGAAGTCGGCATCCTTCTCGGTACCCCAGTTCCACGTCAGCTCCAGCACACCCTCCAGCTTAGCCTGTTCCTCCTTGCTCATCGAGTTCTCAACAAAGTTCTCGTCGTGGATGTAGCCCAGGAAGTACAACGTGAACTCAGCGTTCGAGTGCTCACGGGAGGACAGCAGCTTCATGCCGAGAACCTCACGGTAGAACTTCAGCGACTTCTGCGGGTCCTTGACTCTGATCATGGTGTGGTTGAGCTTGTAGGTGGACACGTCGGTCTTGGCCTCGCTCTTGTTCAGGCCGTGCTCGATCAGCTCGACCCAGTACCCGTCTGGGTCCAGAGCAAACGCAATGTCCTTCTGTCTACCGTCGGTGAGCTTCTTCTTGAATGGCACGCCGTCGGCCAGCATCTTCTCGCACGCAACCTCGATGTTGTCCACAGAGATACACGTGTGTCCGAAGCCACGGTGCGGCTCGTCGTTGCCGTTGTTGATCTTGTAGTCTGGGTCGTCCTCTGTGCCGTAGTTATGGGTCAGCTCCAGCACGCCCTGTCTGGCGAACTGCTTGTCCATGGTGTCGACGCCGTTGCGGTAGGCGAGGAAGTAGAGGTCGAACTTCATCTCGGGCATCTTCTTCTCCGCAATGAGCTCCAGGCCCATGTGCTTGGTGTAGAACTCGACGGACCTCTTCGGGTCCTTCACACGCAGACAGGTGTGGTTGAACTTGAGGGAGGACTGCTTGGTGAATGCGGCCATTGTCGATAGCGATCTAGCTGAGTTTGTGTTCAGTTGCACGAGGTTGCGGATCATCGACGCCCAGCGATGGAAAGCAAGCAACTGGCTGGAACAAGCTGAGCTTATATAGCGACGATTTCTCGGAGTTGGGGGCCCGACGCTTACCGCTTAAAGAATACGCCGTCGCGCAGCTCGGGGTAAGCATCTGCCATTTGCGCACGTGCCACTAGCGCTCCCGCGAAAACGTTTGTCCACTCATCAACTCATCCTAGCCGCTACGAGCACCAGCACACCCACGGCGGCACGCTCTAAACAACGTGAAATGGCCCAGGAAGACGACAGAAAGACGCTCCAGGAGTGCATTGACGATCTGCAGGAGAAAGTCATCGATTTCGCCGAGGCGGTCGTGGCGGAACGCGGTGACCAGTTCGATCCAGTGCACACCACGCTAACAAAGCTTGACGAAGACGACAGGCTCAGAGCGCTGGTGAACGAGCTGAAACAGGCTGATAACATGTGCTGTGAGGTGGCGTTCCACGCGGCCCTGAGCCACCTGATCAAGTTCAACACTGGCCAGCGGGAGATTGCGGTGCTTGTTGATGCTGCTATATATGGGCGGTCCGTTGAGGCTGTCCACACAGATCTACCACACCTACTGCTGATTCGTGTGCTTGACGACTTTACGGTGGAGGCACTGTTGAGCTTCTGGCCGTACTTCAGCTACCGTGTGAAGGAGTTTGATCACTTTGGTATTGACGAGCCGTTGGTCATTAGAAAACACCCTGGCATCCCAACGATGATGGCGCTGAACCGCAGACTGGAGCAGTTTAGTGGTAACAACGAGCCTCGAAGAGACATACTGAAGAGCAAGCTGCTGATGTTCACCTCAAGCATCTTCTCGAGATTCGAGACGTTTCTCGTTAATGCCAAATTACAGCAGAATTTGCTTACGAAAGCCGAACATAAATTCCCACAGTCAAAATCATTACTGGGTGCTTATCAACTGTTTTGGAAGCTACAGCATTTCTTTGCTGATCCTGCGGGATACCTCATTGTCAACAGATTCAATGAGCTGGATAAGGATATCAAGTGTGTTTTAGACAATTTGAAGAAGGTGGAGAAATCTTCAAAAGCGACATCTTCCAACAAACGTGATCATAGCCCTGAACTGAAGGAGTCGGCTTACTACAGAGATGAGCTGCCATTGGAACACAAACAAGAACTACAAAAATTATTTGACGAGAAAAATTATACACCAACGTTTTTCATGAAGGAGGACAAATTTTCGGATCAGATGAAAGAGGACTCTTCATTGAGGAAAGTTTTCTATTTCCAAATGTTTTTCACCATCGCATTTTTACTTTATGTGTTGGATGGTGAAGGGAGCGTTGAGTTAGGTAAGAAAAATGGTGATATCGAGAGACTGAGAAATTTGAGAATAGATTTAAGAGCTTTATCACAGCATCAAGAGACCGTATTGAGTATTGTCAAAGAACATCATCCAGAGCTAAGCAGAGTTATGCAGCACTCACAGCTCGAGGAAGAGTTCAACTTACAAAAAGCCGGCCAAGGGTTCAAGTCATTTGTTGATACTATCCAAAAGTACGAACTCGACGATGATACGCTGGCCACATTGGAGGCTACGAAGAAAGTCAAAGCTGCATACTGGGCTTCGTATGGTACATCCCAGATCACAAACCATTGGAAGTTGAAGACCGGCATGGAATTGTTGGAGAGAGATCACGAACAAAAGAGCTTGGACTCTGTGGAGAAGAAGATTGGAGAGTACAAGGCAATGATTGATCAAGATCCACAGAGTAAGGATTTGAACACTTGGAAGGCACTGAGGTTGGCGCGTGGTGTTTCGTTATCCAAGTTCCACCAAGTGAATCAGAGTGTAGGTCTCGATGGATTGTTCGACGGCTCATTGAAAGAAGCGTATGATGAAAAGAGAGCAGCTTTACTAGCTGCTGAGGATGCACGGAGAGAGAAAGAGGAAGAAGAGGCTCAGAAACAGGAAGAGGAGGCAAGAGAAAAGCGCCAGCTACTGGAGAAGCAACGAGAAGAGCTTGCTAAGAAGAAGGGTGAAGAGATGGCATCCAAAGCCGTCTCTGAGGACCCCAATGAGACAGACGAAGAGCGCAAGCGCAAGGCATCCTCGCAGGAGCAGTTCGACAAGGAGAGCAAGCGTCAGAAGCTCGAGCTCAGCAGCCAGCAAGGCGAGATGATCGATTACTAGACGTGAGTACCAAAACAACAATGCATTATATGAACACCCACAGCCAACGGCACTAAAGCCGAGCGCAAGCAGTCGTAGCGGAGAGGCGGCTAGTCGGGCCGGCCCAAAACGGGTAATGCCGGGCGGCGCTGACTCGGACTTATCAGCAGCGGGCCGTTGGTTGCCCGATACGGACATTGGCGATAGATAAGGAATCGACCCAGGGGCCCGTGCTCTCCGCTTATAAAGAAGCTCGAGGACAGGGCCCGAGGCTGGTCCAAACAATGGATCAACATCCACGCAGGACACAATGAGCGATGACGATAAGCGCAGGCCTCGGCGGTCGTACAACTGCGGGCCGTGTAAGCGTCAGAAGATCAAGTGCGATACACAGATCCCATGTGGAGCGTGTCGAAGACACAACAGGGTCGACCAGTGTCTGGCCCAGCCACCGAACCCTCCATCGCCAGACCACCGCAAAAGGGTGAGGAAGCAGTCGCTGTCGACGTTTGGCGAAGACGTGAAGGCCATCAGGGCCGAGCACAGACTGCAGCCACAACCCCAGCCTCAACCACCACAGGCCCAGGCCCAGGCCCAGCCAGCTTTTCCTTTGAAACTACCCTCGATCCACACGTACACAACAACATTCAAGGTCTCAGACAAGTTCCCCCACTCATACATGCCCGACCAGGGCAGTGTGGGCTCATCGTCCTCGCTACCGCAGTGGGACCGGTTTCTACCGGAGACGACCGAGCTCCAGCAGCTGAAGAGCCAGGTCTCGGTGCTCACAGAGAGACTGGCCCAGCTCGAGCACAGAGTGTCTGCTTCTCCCTCTGCTGAGCCCACGCCCATCGTTTCACGTCCGAAAGAGTCGTCTGCTAAGGCCTACAACGACAACGTTAGACTGCTACCTGACCGGCCGGTGCTGAGCCACATTGTGTCCTTCTTCAAGCTCTATCTTAATAGACCACTGGAGATCCTCGACGAGAAGGTCGTGGATACTCGGTTCGTCTCCTTCGGGCTCAAGGACGAGAGCGAGAAGCCGTCTACTGAAGACTGGGAAACGCTATCATTGCTGGCCATTATAGTCTCGCTGACGGTGCTCCACTACCGCAAGGACAAGATCGAAGAGGACCTCAAGGTCAAGTCCGACACCGTTGTTCCCATTGCCAACTCTCTGCTACAGATCTCCAAGAATGCTCTGAGGATCGTCAAGTACAAAGAGAGTCCCCGCTTAGTACATCTCCAGATCTTGCTGCTCTACGACATCTCGCTGAGGCTCTTCAACAAGAAGAACCTCTCCATGGCGATGGGTTCAGAGCTCGTCTCAATGGCATACGTGCTTGGGCTGCAAACACACAAGATTCCACAGAACTCACTGGAGGTTGATGTCTCTCAGCGAATCTGGTGGATCATCTGCCATAACGATACCCTCAACTCTCTGAAGTTTGGAATTCCCACTCTCGTGAGACTGGAGGGCCTTCCAAAGGACCAGGTAGGAAACTCGCAGATCCTCAAGGCTTTCATCTCTGCAGAGCTCTCCACAAACTACCAGGCACTGCTTACACACATTGCCAAACTGACCAAAATCTTTAATGAGGTCCCTCCATCTATGGGCTCATCACTGGTGGAGTACCTGGAAAACCTCATCATGGCTGATCGCCAGCTGACCGCGTACCAAGTTCCACAGTCACTATCAATTCTCAATCCACGCAATGACATCACGCTGAACTTCCAGTGCTGCTACCTCCACTTCTTCATCACTCTTAACAGGCTGCGAATCTACCGCAAAATCTACTTCAGCTCTCCCGATGATGGCATCTGGTTCGTGATGCTGTCCATTGTGGAATCGTTTCTGGAGAGATACAAGAAGCTGAGGGAGATGTATCCACCCGAAGAGTACCTCAATCACTATCTACAACTATCTGATTGTATTGTGTTTGGTACAATCATGAACATCGTGATGCTGGTGACGGAGCCAGACAAGCTTCCGCGTGGCCTAAAAACCATTCTGGCACAATACTCCATCTTAATACTTAGTGACATGTCACTGTTCAGGAACACCATTTTCAACGAATCTGTGCCCTTCTATCAAAGAGCATTTGAGACCATCGACTCATTAACGCAAGATCGCTTCCAGTCTATCAACTCAGAAGATGATATGCAGAAACAGCAGGCACTGTCTCTTTCTCTACAAAAATCACGCGTCTTTGAAAGCCACGAGTCGCCAGTTGGCCTTATGCCAAGTAACGACTTCTTCAACACATATTTCGGTAATATTGCCCATCACCAAAGAAACGTCACCGTTATGTCCCATGCCTGGAAGTTCGATGGTATCCTAACGCGTGAGCAATTGGAGTTCCTGTCGTGTTTGGGTATTTGACTACTGATTCACATAGTATCTAAAATTAATTACAAGCAACACCTTGAAATCTTCAAGATGAAACTATCTCCTCATATAACTTTGTAGCACTCTTTACAACCTCATTATTCTCCTGTTTCATCAACTTTACTTCAACTTGTTTCTCAAATCCAATCCAGCTTGGAGGTTGCAAGTCGGGTAAGTTCTCAATCCAGGCCTCGAAGATGCTGACATCTGTTCCCTCTGGAGGAGCCAAAGTCTGGCCTTCAGTCAGTGCAACGTCATTCTCAATCATGTTGAAGGCGTTATTGTAAATCTCAACACGGAACAGTTGCTTAGCCAAATGTCTTAGGTATGCAACATCAGAGCTCACGTTAGCTTTTCCACCGTACACGATATCACCAACAAAGAACTGGATGGCTTCCCAATCAATACTCTCTGGTGAAACATTAGATCTTCCGTAGGACACTTCTTCAAACCATCTGTCGATAAGGAACACAGCACTTTCGAAATCTGAGTCACTGAAGTCATAGTTCTTCATGAAACCTATTGGAACGAAACGGCTTCTTTCCTGTACAATAGCATGGAACCAGCACAGCATGAAGTAGATTGAAGACTTTTCAGCTGGTTTAATACTAGGTAGTTTTTCGGTCAACGTCTTGAAGTACTCTTTCATTATCGTTTTGATACCAGGACTGTTCTCAAACACCAACAAGTGACAGTATCTCAGTAACGTAGTTGGAATAGTAGATCCAACATCACAGGTGAGGAACAGCTTGAATTCATCATGTGTAGGCAAACCTTGTAACTTCTTTTCCAGATATTCCACCCACATAGAAGCGGTTTGAACATTCTGGACCAGAAGCCAACCACCAGTCTTGGAGCGTTTTTCCAATTCACGCGAGGCTATCTCTGTAGCTTCATTAGAACCAAGTGCAATGACACGAAGGTCATGGCCTGCAACATCAGCAGCTCCTCTAACCTTGAAAGACGCATCGCAGCCGGCAACAGATCCCAGTACAATCGGACGATGATCCTGCTTACTGATGATATGATCCAAGCCATATTTGGAAGAGAACGGACCAGAACCTGTACTCAAAAAGTCAGATAACACAGCCAAACACTCTCCAATGCTTCCAGTGGTGAAATAGGACTTCAACAACGTTTCCAGCCCATCTAGATTAACATCCAAGGACTTCAATTCAGTAACATCACCATCCAGCAAATTCTTCAAGCCCAAATCTGGGATCTGAATCGATAAAACCGACAGTGCATCCCGAACAATTGTTCCTTTTTCTTTATCGTCATCTTCCTTTAGCAATGCCAATACGAACTTCACCAGCAAATGCCCATCCTTCTCACTTAAATAAATCAAAGACAGAGCCAGTGCAAACACCATTTTGTCACGACTTTTCAATGAAATCGAAACACTAGCAAACACTTCTTGATACAAGGATAGCACCAGCTGCTCGACTCTCTGGGCCTGCGTGTGAGATGATTCTCCTTCCAGAGAAAGCACGAATCGAATGTACTGTAAATAAGAAGAGAGCGAGAACTGGTAGAAGTCACACAGTGAGCACAAGCCTTCCATCACAGAGAACACGAGAGCGGAAGTCTTAGCGAAAGGTTCATATTGGATAATGACATCGTCAATCTTGGTCATAACATTAGAGGTTTCACGGATTTTCTGTTCAACCAACAAGGATTCTTTTTTCAAACCTTCCAAAGAGGCCAGCAGCTCATTGTTCTCGAGCAGATCTCCACGAGATTCACTCAATGCAGTCAACAAAGAATCTTCCAATGACCTCAACTTTACCTTGTACTCGCTATCCAACTTGATCATCTCAAGTCTCTTTTTCTCCAAATCCGGTCTTTCACTAGACAAGGCCAAGTTCAAAGATTGAACTTCCAGACTGCTGTTTGTTATTGTGAAATCAACGACTGTAGTTCTCGTTAAAACAAATGGAGACGGACGAATGCTCGAGTCTTTAGTGTGTAAATACAGTCTGAAGTTTTTCGAGCAGTCAATGTCCCGCCCTCCAATCTTCACTAAGGTTCTTCCACCGACTCTCTGGAAATCACCATTCAATATAGGCGACACAATAGGGTCGAAATATTCAGCATCCTGAATCACTAGTAAACCACCAAATCTCAAAGAGTTTTCTAAGGTTCTAACAAATCCATCATCCAAAAAGCTTGTGATAGTCATCTTCTGAGGAGCAATCTTGGAAGAGATTGTCTCGAGAATGGTTCCAAATGGATCAATTATAAGTGGAACACGTGTAGTATTTTCAATAATTGTGACATTCTCAAAGAAAAGCTCGTCATTAGCAAGACCATGTCCCTCCCAAGACAAGAGATTACTTGATGAGTTCAAAAATCCCGTGAAACGGAACTGCTCATCCATCATGATATTCGCATCGGTCATGTAGTTAACACATGATTTCATGAAGAGTTGACGTTTCTTGTTGTCATGGGCGCCACCGTAAGTCAGCATAGCTGCAGCGAGCAATGAGTTACCAGACAAAGAACGGTACTGCTCGTCGAACTTTCGAATGCTCTTGGTCCATCTGGTACGCTCTTCAGTTAGATTTTCAACCAAAGTCATCGCTCTGCTTGCTCTGGACTCAACTGTGGACATTTCGGATTTGATGTTTTCAATTTCACGTATCAACTCTGAGTAGTTATCCTTGTACCCTTCGATACTATCTTGCAACTCCTTGATCATGTCGTCAGCAGCCAAGAGTCTGGCTTGCGTACGAGCGGACTCCTCTTCTAACATTTCAACTTCGTCTTTTAATGGCCCAATCTTGTCAAGAACGATGGAGTATTTGACTTGAGCCTCTACCCACTGAAGAAGAGGACCACATGCCTTACTGGCTCTGTCAGCGGAGTGGAAATTGTAGTCTGGTCGTGATAGGTAAGCGTTCTCCATCAAGTCACGATCCTCCGCTGTTAGCTGGGTCTCACAATCAAAATTAACAATATTAGCGATAAAATCATCTTTACGAATAATCTGCTGGACATCTCTCCAGCTTCTGACATCGTAGCCCAGAAGAACACAAACAGACTCCAATATCAGTTGAACGGTAGCTGGTGGAGTAGACATCGATCTCAGTTCAGTCAAATGTTGTTTCTTGATGTTCTGAACCCCTCTTCTAGCTTCAAGAACAGCTGGCTCGGCCAGTGCTAGATCACCCAAAACAACAGAACGTCTTTCCTCAAGCATGGTGTCTTGTCTCTCTAAAGCTGCTTGGATCTGAATGGAAGCTTCTTGTTTTCTCTCTGCTTCATTCTGCTCCGTGAGAATCTTATTCAAAGTTTGTCTGGCTTCAACTTCCTTAGTCTTAAGAACTTCCTCCTTCTCAGAAAGCTCGTCCTTGAGACGCTTAACCTTTAAGACAGTCTCTTTCAGTCTTACCAGGCCACTATCGACATGCTTTTGGTGATTTTTCAGCTCTGAATCCTTCAAATTGTAAACCTTGATGAAGTTTTTAATGAAATCGATGAGTTTGCCTGGAGATGAAAGTTCCCGATTCAGTCTGTGGATATAAATGAGAACATCAACAATGGCATCTCTGTAAATATTAATATCTAGTCCACACGAGCTGGTGTAAGTCTCGGGCTTAACATAGTCCTGTCTATCTAGTGGAACTGTAAGCAGCATCTCCTTAGAAACTTCAATCAAGCTATCAGATGACCAATCACCCATCCAGTTAAGAACACATCTGTTGAACAACGCGGGAGAAGCAATGATCTGTGGGGCATTGACACTCGTTGGATCACTGATGGTGAAGACAATATGGAGATTTGTGGAAACTTGTTGAGTGAACCAGCTGTATAATTCTTCTTGTGTGTCTAATAATAAGCCACGTGAATTAATCTGGTCCTTGCAGGAACTCATCAGCATATTGAACTCATCTTGGTCAAAGATTTCTTGGATCTGAGAGTTGGCAAGAAGAGAATTCATTCTTTCGAGGAAAGCACCATCTAGAATTGTGGACTCATCAACAATGAAACAGATCTTCTCATCCTCAATACCAGATCTCTTTAGGAGTACCTTCAATGTCGAATCAAACTCTGCCAGTGTGTATTTACGATTCACACCAAGCTGATGAACCTTCAAGCCATTCACCCAAGATACAAACTTTGCAAGAGTAGTCTTACCACTGCTGGAAGGCCCAACAAGAATCATATGGCCTTGAGGCTGTTTTAACACACGGTCAATTCTCAGGATATGATCAATAGCCTCATCGTAAAGAGTCAATTCAACATCCAGCACCTCATCTGAGAATACGCGGAGTCTCTCGCGGATGAAAGAGCGTATTTCTTTGCTATTAACTGGTTCATAACTCAGAGCAAGCCAATCGCTGTAGAGTAGCGGTCTCGTTAAAGAAGTTGAGAGATCAGTTGTTGGGAAGCAGCTCTCGATGGTTTTGTAGATCAAATTCCAAGTCCATTCCCTTTCTTCATTAAGAACCAGTCTATCGCTGAAAAGACGAACAGCTTCATGCGCCAAAAGACAGAGTAGTTCAGAAACATCCATTGAACCAGGCTTCAGGGCAGTATAAATACCTCTTACCCAACGTGTCAGCTCACGGGGAGAGTACACATAGTGGGCCTGATTGGTAGATGAGAAGTGCGATACCGTGTTATTATAGACTTGAAGCATGACTTCTGTAACTTCTCTGGCATAACCAGATAGTTGAGGAACAATTTTAAGAACGGAGCTGTTGAAAGAGTAGTAGATTTGTTCCAGGGAGGTCTGACCTGGGTAATCGACCATAACAACCAGCATATGAGAAAGGAATCGCTCTGAGAGTTTTACACGACCAACGTCTGAAGGTGGGTTACAGGCACCAACCAACTGGATATCCTGAATTTGGATCCACTGGCGGTCAGAGCCTCTCCAGAATCCTTTCTTCTCAATGAGCTGTCTCAAAAATGAAATCACTCTTTGTGTACCAAAGTTATCTTCACGTGGTAAGTTGATCTCATCAGCAAAGAGCACAACACGTTTTCCAGAAGATTTTGGACGAAGAACGTATCCATCAGAGGTTCTCTTGTACTCGCACAATTGCTCAAGGGCCTTTGTAACAGAAGAAGGTTCTGTTTCTTTGGAGAAGTTCATGTTGGAGAGCTCAATTTCTGGAGCACGCTCCAAAGCAGCGTAAAGAGTCATAGTTTTACCGGAACCCGGTGGACCGCAAAGGAGAAGGGACTTTCTTTGTTGAAGTACCGAATAGACAAGTTGCTCGTGTCTTACAGTATCCAGAGTAGAAACAACTGTGTTTGGGTTAGCAATAGCATGCGTTTCCAAAAACGTTGGTGGAACCATCGACGAGATCTGGATCCATTCCCCATCCCCACCGACGTCCAAATCTAATATGCAAGAGTTTTCAACATTCATGAGAAGTCCATGGAAAGAAGACACGTCGGAAATGAAATTAGAGAAAAGATCCTTTTCATCCAACTTACAACTTCCACTGAAGGCCCATGTCAAACAGAGCATGATGGATCTCAAAACAAACTCCTTGGTTGGGATTGAAGAGCAAGCAATTAGCTTTCCCTTTAGCAGCATGAGGAAGTTTTTGACAATTGAAACCTCACTTAGGGGCATGACTGGATGAAGCCTTGTCGAAGAAAATTGTACCAGATCATACAGAATGTTTGGAGTGAGAGCTTCACGCACAACATTTGCTCCGAACTTTTGTAGTTCAGATGTAACAGTAGCATCGTTGTGGTCATCTGTCCAGGCCACATTCTCGAAAGAATGAAGTTCATACTTGAAGATGTCTGCTAAGGAGACAACACCGTCTTCAACCCAAACCATTCCACATCTACTCACGGTAGCAGGAGTGGCATGCTCCAGGTTATCGACTTCAAAGACAAACCTAACAGATCCAGGGATCTTTAATCTTTCACCATTTGGAAGGGTCAAAATTTTGTTGTCATCAAGTACGGAGTTCAAGCTTTCCACCCAGACTGGATCCACATCACCATCGAATACAATCCATGTGACCTTAGGAGACTCTTCTCTGGAATTCAGACGTCTTATTAGACCGGTGAAAATACCATCAACCCATTCCCTGGTAACCGAATCAAGGTAACCAAATAGCTCGTTCTTGGTCTTGACTTTTGGATCAATAGTGAAATAGACATAGTCAGAACGGTTGAGAGAGCTCAACGCATTCAAAAGCATCTTCCAAATTACAGTCTTACCACTTCCACTCTTACCTACCAGCATGACACCTTGCTTAGTCTCCTGTATCTTGAACAGTTGTTCGCACTTGTTCAGCCATGATTCCGAAGATGTGTACCCAGACGATGTAGCAGCATCAACAAGAGCAGAACGAAGATCTTTAGCGTCCTCCAAGTTCTCAACCGTGCTAAAGTACTTATCCATAAGCTGGGTATAGACTTCAATATCAGCAGCGACCAATCTTGGGAGAATCATTTCATTCAGTGCTTTGACAACGACTTGGGCAGATGTGGCATTCTTGTTATTGGCAAAGATCTTAGCAGCATGTTCAAGTGTACTTTTCAGTGCTCTCAAACCAAAATCATAGTGCTGCTGCTTGGAGCAAGACTTACTCATAGATTGGAAAAATGTAACAACGGTATTAGAAGTGGTAGAAGCGTCAGCAAATCCACGAGCACGGAGTAAAACCTCTGCAATAACTTCTGTGTCCGGTTTTTGCATAGAGAAACTTCTAAAAAGTTTCTTCAGGTTGTCAGGAAGGGCAGATCTTCCAGCATATTCTGGATTCATGGTAACAAATACGCCAGTTCCGTCACCAATTGGTGTAGCTCTTTCAAGCAATTTAACTGTTCCAGATTTAGATTTCAAAGAAAGTTCAATAAGCTCGAGTTGAGAGGAAACAGCACTAAGAATGTTTTTGTCCAGTCTGTTAAACTCATCAAAGCAGCCCCAGCCACCAATTTGGCATATACCAACCAATAGACGTGTAATGGCATGGAAATCAAATGACTCGTCACAGTTGAACACCAATACCATCTTACCCAGATTTTGACCAAGAGCTTTGACAGTCTCAGTTTTACCTGTACCAGCAGGACCAAATGGTGATCCACCAAGCCCTTGGTCAAGGGCACCAGTCATAGCAACAAAGCAAGAATTGAGTAATGGTGTATACACTAGTCTATCCATAGTCCCGAGATACTCAAGACCATATAAGAAAGTCTTGGTTGATTGTTTGACAACAATCCTTTGCAGCGGATCATCCGACTCAGTATCTAGGTAAAATCTCTGATTCTTCAGCCAGGCAAAGTCCAAACAGCTTCTAACCGAGTCCTTGATGTTGACTAAAACATCTTTGTGGTGAACCAGTTCGATAACTAGTGCTTCTCTTGCCTTCTGAGAGAGTGAAGACAGTGCACCAAGAGTACTCAAATGGCTTTCAATACCTGCGATCTGGGAGTCAAAGTCGTGGTTAACAATACTGTTCTCTGTAGAGCTAGACCAATTGATCTGGAATGAAAGAAGAAGAACTTGAGTTGGGTACTTTTTCACCCACTCTTCCAAGGGCAGAGTTCTGAGTGTGTGAATTGAATCTTTTACGAGATGGGAAATGGTGACCTTGATCTCATAATCCAGCTGATTCATCCACTCATCAAGGCGTTGGTATTCCTTTAGAGAAACTGGGTGGTGAAGAGGCATTGTCTCACCGTCAACTGAGGACACAGAAACAATAAATTCACCTGACTCATCATAGCCAATAGAGTTGACACCAGCAAACATTTTCTTGAGATGGTTTCCAACGTTATCCTTATTAGCTATCATATCAATTAGATCATCGTTGCCAACAAAGTAAAGTCTAGCACACAGTTCTCTCTGTTTCTCCAGGAACTCTCCAAGAGCCTTTGCGATACGGTCCAGAGACTCTGATATTCTCTCCATTGTTTCAGTAAGATCTGTTATACTGGTGATCTCAATAACAAGGGAGCTTCTGTATATCTTCTTCAATGTGCTCTGGTAACCAGTTGACACATTATGAAAACGAGAGTATTCCTGTGGTAACAACTTTCTCACTCCAGACTTGGCATCAAACACACCTTCAAGGTCAATCCATTTTCTCTGAACATCGACCCAAACATCAATAATCTGATGGAGCTTACTCACTGTAGTTTCCCATTGTATGATTTCTTTCTCAAACACCTTAAATACTGGAGAGTTTCTCATCGAGTTTAAGCTCGCTAGGTCGTTTGAAGCAAGTTCCAATAGACGAGGGAAGTTCTTCACCAAAGCCTGTGACTTGAAATTAAAGAACACAAAACTCTGTTCATCCCATGTATCCTTAATGGCCTGAAGTGCTTCTTCAATCGCACGTTCAGAACTGGCTTGTTCGATAATAACGTTAACAGCAGATTGGTTGACTAGAAGATCCAAGTCCCAAACATCACCAACTGAGAGGTCTGAAGGCCAGTTCTTGCAGAGGCTCTTGAAAAGTGCCTTTAAATGGCGCTCTTTGACAAAGTCTTCCTTTAATGATACCAGGATCTTCTGAGAGTTGGAAAGGTCCGTGACAGTCTTCAAGAAGTACTGGAATGGTTGATATTGACGTACTCTGACAGGCATTGCTCTTGTAGCAGCAACAAGATCTTCAAGTTGTTTTCTCAATGCCCGAGGCTTCACGGAAGACCACTTCAAGTTTTTCAAATCTTCAAGAGAGCCCCATAGACCTTGTATAGAAACCCAGACGGACTTGAGATCAGTGAGTTCCTGGAGTGTGGTTGTCAAGTCGCCAGTGACACTGAGAGGAAGCGCTAAGAGTAATGCAGCTTCGACAAGCAACTTCTTACGTTGGTCTAGAGATTTCAGTGTCTTTTCAATGGAAGACAAAACAGATATAGCTTTGGAAGGCGTTGTCAAATCCCCGACTGGTCTCGAGTTGGTCCAGTTCTCCTGTGCCTCAGCAATAGCATTTTCCATTCTGGTACACTCTGTTTCGATGTTCTTTCGTATCACATCACCATGATGTTCAATGGACTTGGAATGCTCAGAAATGATCTCGAGTAGTGAATCAAAGTCATTTTCGATCTGCACAACGTAGATATAGTCCTCGGGCAGTTGAAATCGTTGTTTGGAAAGCAATCGCTCACCGTTACGAAGTTGTTCATTCAGATGTCGCAGTTCCTCAGTGTATTTCTTCTGTTTTTGAACATTTGTGATCATTTCCACTGTATCCTGTACAGAAGACAGGTTCAAATCAGTAAACTCCAGTGACTTTCTGGCTTTGATAATATCCTCGTGTGTCTTCTTAGTCGTATCTCCAATAACTTCTGCAAACTTAACTAGGATCTCTCTGTTCCACATATTAAACTTGGTGCTGATTTGCGTCACAGCGCTACCAAAGTCAATCGTGAAGCAACCACAGTGCTTGACAACATCAGTACTATCAAATAATGCTCTGGACTTCTTGATGTCTTCAAATAAATTAAACCAGCCTTCAAGATCAAGATCATCGTACAAAAATCCAGAGTTAACATCCCAAAGGGCCTGGAACTGGTACCAGTTTGAAACAAATTCAGTGGCACGGTTGTAGTCCTCTTCAATCGAGACCAACACTTTGCCCATATGGAGTGTTATGCTATCAATATACTCTGAGAAGTCAAGCTTGAACGAGTCGGCCTTGGTGGTAAGGGTCTTCTCCACAAGTCTTTTCTGTTGAAACAAAATCTCCAGTTGTTTTTGAGCAGTATCGTATAATTTTACCTTGGTCTCTTCGAGAAGCGGTTGAACAGTAACAGATGAGCCAACTTGTAAAACATGTTGGAAAGAGATGCCATCCATGGATGTAGATGTGTAACGGTCAATGAGAGTGTTTATCAATGCAGTATTTAAATGATCAACGAGTGTAAAAATGTTCGCAAATCCATCGTTGGATATGATGTCGATAACAGCTTGTAACTGGTTGATGCTGGATAGAAATGATGAAAGCTCAAACTCGCACGTTTGTAGTAACTCAAAGCACTGGCTGATCTGAGAATTGTACTGAAGGACAGTCTGGCACTTATGGAATAAGTTCTCAATAGAATCCTCTAGACTGACAATGAGTGAAAGCTGATTGTGATCATTGATTTGTACATCAGCAACCTCAAGATCCTGAGAGCGTGAAAGTGACTCCCAATCAATTACCAAACATATGCTAATGAGACTGTAAATATCTTCTTTTACGTCCTCGACCAAGATAGCGGCGTCCCCTAGTGAATCAATAATGGTGAAAGCACTTTTCAATGTTTCAAGAGACTCCTTCAAGATGATAGCATGTGGATATACCTTACGTACTTGTCTCGAGCTGACCATGATAGCATGAGGTACTGGGAACTTCTGCCAGCAGAGTGCTCTGACCTCCTTGAAGAAAGACAACAGTGACTCGTCAAAGTTGACACGTAGGAAAGCAGTGTTACTCTCTCTGACGATCTCCAAAATTTTACCAGAGATAGTCTTTTCAGCAGCACTCGCCAGCCACTCTTCATAAATGCCTTGTGAGTTGAGCTTCTTCTTAAAAACCATGCTCTCGGAATAGATTTTTTGGCCCTCAGCGTAAGAGCTCCATTCTTTTCCGAGTACAAGTTCAGTACGTTCCAAGAAGTACATCAGCTTTTCCTCCGACTGTTTAGCCCAAATGAGAGAAAAAGCAACAGATGGATAGTCTGTGAGTGGCGCAACAGCTTCAAACTCGTGTTTATTGACAAAATTGTGTTGGAGATGTGCGATTTCCTCTTTTACAACGGTCAATAAATGTGATTGATACTCTTGGACGGCACCTCTAATTCTGGGACGTTCCAGTAGCGTGCTATGCTGTTCAAATACCTGGAACATTTCGTTGAAATTTGCAGTGGAGTCCAACTTCTGCCTGAGCTCTTCCACAATGCTATTCTCAATCTGTTGGATTCTTTTGTCGTATGAACGTTTGGCAGCAGTCCAGTGTTTCTCATCTAAGAGGTCAATGACTCTAATAGCATCGTATGCGTGTTCAAGATCATCTTGAGACATCTCAATGTTCTTGGTAGTAAAGACGAAGTCCTCATGTCTGGTCCTGAACGTCAGTGCATTATCAAGTCTCTCTTTGATGTAAGTAGTCTTTGAGTTCACCTTGACAAAAATGAACTTCTCGCCTCTTTTTCTTAGTAGTTCTCTAGCCAAGTTTGTGAATTCTTTGACTTGTCGATCCCAAGTGTCAAATACTGCATTACACTGTTCGATCTGTGTCTTGAAGTCATCAAATTCCAAAGCCATGATATCTTGGAGCATAGGCTTCAGTTTGGCTTCTAAATCAGCAGAAACTGCTTCAACAAAGGGAATAGCACGGTTTACTGGGTATGATGTGACACGGAGCTTCTTCATGTGGTTCATTATCAGCAGGATTGCTTCCTCGATCTTGGAGAATGACTCTGCGGCGGCCAAGTCGCTCAATGGAATGTCTCTCATAAGCTTGTTGTAGTCAGTAGTGCGTACCATGGCGTCCTTTATAGCGATATCACTCATGAAACTGACTGTGGCATGGTAACGCTTAGCGTACTTGAGCACTTCAAGCGAGAGCTGGACCCCTGGGGACTCAAGTTGTTCCTGGATCGCTGAGAGGGAGGACTCCATGGATATCCAGAAGTTGGCCTCATCAAGTGCTGAGCCGTCAGAGACATTACGTTCCATTCGTGTCACGGTCTGTATAACACGGACCCACTCATTGACGATTGTCTGGACGCTATTGAGGAAAGTCGAGTCTGTGAGTGTGGACTCAGGAATGTATTCTAGGTAGTTGGCCATGGTAGCACCTTTGGAGACAGCATCCTGGATGGCCGGGTGTAGCGATGCAATGAGATCCGGGACGTGGATCATTTGTTCAAGATGTTGCAGTGACAGGGCGAGCTCGCTGATCTTCTTCTTGGTGGATGCCACGTCCTCTGTTCTGTTCTGAGACGTAATGGCGTCGAAGTATGTACCCACACCGAAGCTGATGAGCGATCTGAGCGTATCGAACGAGGACCCGGAATGTGGCAGGTTCACAACCTGCAGTTGCTTCTCCCACGGCTCCTCGTCGGTACGGATGGTTCCTTTGTCTTTGATGACAACAATGGTCGCCGCAGGGGTAGCATTAGTGTCCTTTTCGTCTAGTTGGGTAGCGACAGACCAGCCCTGGTCGTCACTTAGCTTGGAAAGAAACAGTGTTGTGACGGCCGGGTCAAGGATGAACTCTGAGCACGTCTTCCTTATGCTGGGAGAGTTGAAGTGGACAACATCCTCGGGCTGAGCGCCCTGGAGAAGCTTTGCAAGGGAGAAGAGATGGTCCACAAGATCTGATGGCGCAAGGGCATGCGGGTGTGGATCGTCCATTGTGGTAGCACTTTCAACGACGAGCCCTTGTGTGTGTGGTGGCTATGCTGTCACAGACTCACCGGCTCAAAATGGCTCAATTGCCCTTCTTTGGTTGGTTTTAGCTAAATTCTTCACTCTTCTACGCGTTTGTTTACACGCTTATTGACATTGCATTACGTTGATCTGGTGTCCGGGTGTGTTGCTGACACGTGAGGGGATGGCAGATCGCTCGACCAGGTGATCTCCACATTGAGCGCAAGAACGTGTATAACCACATTGATTAACGCAAGATAATGAACGCTGAAAAGACCCAGAAGCCAAGAAAAACATTTCACAAGCAGGTACAAAAGTATCCTCCCAAGAAAGCTGCACCTCCGCAATTTGGTAGACTGTGGCAAAGGTGGAACGCACTCCCACCACGAGTGAGGCTCTACATCGGAGCCTCAACATTCACCGTTGCTCTACTAGCTGATAAATATCTCACTAGCAGTGAAGAGAAGCTGAAAGAGGAAAGAGATCTGAATGAAAGGCTCACTGCCATGTGACACTTTCCGACTGAATACTCTTATTTATATCTGGCATTATGAATGCTAGACCGGTTGTGTTTACCGGTTGTTTATTTATTCAAAGTCTACAGCATATTTATAATTAACACATTCGTCAAGCTTCGTTAAATATAGAAAATACAAGAGACAGTCTGTAGGGATTCTGCAGCACAAAACAAATTAAGCAACTTAAACGCAAAAACATTGAATAACACAGAAAAAAGCAGAATCATTCATATCATTTTCTGAAACAAAATCAGCAAAAACTCAGTTAATCATAGTGTCCACAGGTGTCTGACCTTGTGGTTTTTCTTCAATCAGACTCATATTACTGCTCTGGGCACCTTCACTTGGCTGCTCCTTACCAATGCCGTTCAAGAACCCTGGATGTTGTTTCAAGAATAGATCAACTTTTGCGAATATCTCCTTGGAAGTGTAGTGCTCATTCTTGTCAAACTTGCAACCTTCAAAGATTTCAATGAGATAACTTGGAACAAGAGACAACTCTTCACCATGAGCAATCAAATAATCCATGACTTCAATGGCCAGATAATAGTTCTCGCCCTCGTTCTCTCCAAAAGCGTCATAGTAAGTATTTGCAGCAACACCGCCTTTACCGTTAACAGGGCGGGATACTTCACTTGGTTTGGCGTATAGAACATTTGGAGATAGAACGGTGGCTAAATTATGAATATCCATCTTAGAACCATTCTGGTCGTCAAGATGAGAGAATGAAGAGGCCCACATAAAGAAGAAAAGTAGCACTTCAGTCAAATCTCTGTGGTCTTTCGGTAACATCGAATAACTCAACTCCGTAAGAATTCGTTTCTGGTAGGGGTCTCTAACCTTTTGGGAAAGAATCCAAGTATCATATAGTCTGAAAGTCAAGAGTGGATTTGGCATCTCTCTCAAGAACTTCTTCAACAAAGCGGACAGCTGGATAGTGTTTTCAGTTTCAAGATTTGGCACCTTGTTTGGATTGGAGTCAATCTTTTCAACTAGCTCTCTCAATGTCTTCAAGTTACCATTCTTTCTGAATACACCTTCAACAGACATATCCTTCTGATAGAGAGAGGTCAACAAATCCTCTATCACCATTGGTATACGAACTTTAGATGGTCCATTACTCTGGCCTGATTCAACACCAGTCTTGGCAGTAAGCTCTTTCAAGTCGGCGCCAAACACTTTGGTCAAAGATATACTTTTTTTGTCGTTATTGCCCAATCCTCTCAACTTGTCCCAGAATGTTGGGTTTTTCTTAATGTCGAGGAGCTTACTGATATCAATCTCAGCACTAATGTTGAATTTTTGCACCATTTCACGTAATACCAAGGATGAGATATGAGAGATAATATTGCGTTCAACGTCTGTCAGCTGAGAATAGTACTTGCTAGAAGTATACTCTTTTTCTCCGGAACCAGATTGGACACTTGGAGCACCATTGCGGATAGAGTTACTTTTTGGCTTTATATTTTTCGAGATACCTTCGTCCTGGTGTGGATTATGGAACTTGTAGGTGTTTGGACGAAGTTCACGAGCATGCTCAGCAGCAACGATTCTTGGTATGTCATCCAATGTGAGAACCTTTTGGTTGTTAATGAAAGTGGTGGCTCTGTTGAAACTCTTCTTGCTAAGTGATGGACCTACTGGTTCATCCTCAACTGTTATCTTCTGTTTGGATATAATACCATCAGAAAGGAATTTGGTATCTTGATGAGTCTGTTCTTCCTGGTTATCGGAAGACTCGATGATCACAGATCTTCTTGCGACATCTCTTGATGAACTTTCCGCAATTCTTGTATTCTGTCGAGTGGATCTCAGTCTCTTTATGTCGTTTAAAGTTTTCATGTAACCTTGTTCACTTGTCAAAGAGTTCTGTCTGGCTGCCAATGTCTCCTGTGTGGTCTTATGGGAATCGTCATACTCCATAACAGCCTTTGAGCGGACAATGGCAATCTTCAGCAAATAACTCAATTGCAAGAGTTTAGAGACCGGTCTGAAACCAGACTTAGCATTTGGATCGTCCATGGCGCACTGAGCACACAAGACCCAGTTTGTCTGTGTGTTAAAGGAGGCATCACCCACACCAACGTATGCCTGCAGATTTTTACGACACTTTGTGCAGTGAAGGCAGTCAACATGCCATCTCTTGTCTTGGTACTGGACACATTCACTTTCAATACTTTTCTGGCAATGGAAACACAGATCCGAAGCATCAACGGGGATGCCCAAAGAGTCCAGTGCATCCAAAGGAACTGACTCGTGGTTTCTCACTTCTCTTAAAAACTTATCCAAGGCATTTGTGGTGTGTGATGTCTTGTTGTATTGTAAGGAATTGTGGAGGCCATATCTGATCAATAATTTCAAGTAATGAGCCAATCCTGTAACCACAGAGAGAATTAGATCTTGCGAATTGGCAGAGTCTTCACCGCCCTTGCTTGTCTTTCTCAAGATGGCAAGATAAATCATGATCTTAGCGGAGAGGTTTCTTGGTTCCTTCTTGAGTGTTTGAAAAGTAACATCTTCATTGTTGGCAATGGACAGATTAGACAAGGAGCCATCTGAGTTACCAGTGTCAATTCCAAGACGGTGTAGACTTTCAATGCTTTTGAACAAAGCATCAATTTTCAGTACAAGTCTCGCCGTAGCACTCAATCCCTTACGCTGATCATGAGCAGTAGCAAACAACAACATGTCCGAGATACAAGTAGCTGTGTCTTCTTCAAACTTGAACAAAGTGGTCCAAATGTCCGAGATCTTTTCAGATGCTCGTGATTCCATGACTAATAGTTCGTCTGGTGTTGGGTTGATATCTGGGATAGACTCAATATTGACTTCTGTTGGTTCAATTCTGGGGAAAGACGGAAGTCCGATAGTGGTTGGTGCAATAGAAACGTTCCAACATTTGTGAATCATATAACATTCAACGTGCCACTTTTGATTTCTTCCACCTCTGAATATTTCAACGTACTGCTTTAGGATAGCGAACTCACAGCCTTCACAACGTTCGATGAAAAATTTGGAGAAATGGTAATGGCAATAAATGTTGTTATCATGGTTGAAAAAGTCCTCATCAGTATCAAACTTTTTGGAACAAATTTTGCAACAGAAATGTTCTGCATCATACTTTCTTCCAAACACTGTGTAGTGTGTCCCTTTCAAGAAGTTGTCACAGACACAACAGACGAGACCACGTCTTTTGTAGAAATGCTCTTCACAAAGTGGAATTTTCTTACCATCTTCAGTCTCAAACGGAAAGTACTTTGAAAGGATCGGAGTTCCACAGTCAGAACAACCGAAGCAATGTGTGTGATATCTCTTTCCGAGAGCCTTTACTGACTTTGTTGTAATTGGCTTGTGACATGTGGCACAAGATGAAGATGGTTTGGAGATATCTGAGCTTGTAGATGTCTGTGGTGGGTTATATGAGCTCATGTCCTTTGTAGCAGTTGGACCGGATATTTGACGAGCTGTAGTATAGCTTCGCTGCGATGCATCCGAAGGTTGTTGTTGATGTTTGTAGATCTGTGAGGGGTGATCTGGATGTGATGACGAGCGAGCCGTAACACTAGTGTCTGGAGTTGGGGGTATGTACATAAGATAGTTTGGATTTGAGTGTTTCCTTGACCTGCTTCTCGTGACTTCAGTTTTAGAAGGGCTCATGTGTTGTCTTGGTTGAATTATATGTTGGTTCCGTGGCTGTTGTTGTGAAGACTTCTGTAGTGGCGACTCGGAAAATGGAGCCGCAGTATATGTGCCATTCATCACCTTGGAAGAGCGGACATTGTAGGCCCCTGGGATGTTCACACCGGTGCCACCCGTGGCTGATGTGGGATCTGGGAACCTTGACATTTTCAATAAAGGAATGTGGAGAATGGACAAACGGAAGGAGTAACGCGATGGGAGAACGAAGGACAGGTAATTTGTAAGTTTGTGGTATTATGGACACTTGAGCATGAACAGGTTGCACTTTGGTGTCCGTTCTTGCGTGGGATCAAGCTTAGATCGCTTGTTGTGAGGAGCGTGTGCTGTCAGATCTTGACAGGGATCTCGACCTCGTTGACAAAGACCAAGCGAAACGGCGCAGGCAGGGCAATTGAACAGAGGTGATCGATAACGTATCAGTAACCTTTTTTATAGAGAAAGGACGTTGGTTTGCCGTTGAGAGGCCAATTAGTTTGTCTTTTGTTCGCTCACAGGACACCTCGTAAGACTGGAGTATGTGAGATCAAGCAGCAGAGTCGACTATTGGGGAAGCTGAACGGTGAGACGAAACGGTCTTTCGCACGGCGGTTTCGGTGGGGCAGGTCTCGTGGATGGTTTGGGGTGTGTAGATCAATCGGCAGCGGAAGCGCCCAGTTGGTTTTGGAGTTATAACGTGTTTACCTTTGTCACCACAAGCGCTTGTTTGGGCTCTTGGGCAAAAAAGACACCAACGCCAAAAATAAAAAAGGGTGGTGTCCGGGTGAGACACACAAATTGGGTGTTGTCGGGGGCAACCCTCAAAATAAATTCGCGCCGACCATGACAAACGCGTGCCGGAGTAAACAAACGCGTTGTGACGCGTCGCTCCTGCTCTCTGTGCGGTGCCTGAGTTTGACAAAGCACATCTCGCAGTTGATTGGCATCCCTTCCGAATAAAGAAGGCGTCACTTCCAAAAGCGGGATCGAAATGGTTGGGACAACCGTAGGAAGGGCTTGATTTTATGGGCTATAAGGACCCTCATTTTTTACATCTAGCCCTCGAGGTCCCTATCGAACTAGTGGCCTGAGCTACCGTTCTTTTGCATGCTGACGTCAGGCAGATTGCGCTGGTGCACTTCACCACATTCCACAGTAAACTATTTAGCGTTCTACATATATTTTGAGGCTCCAAACCCTCCATGAGCGAAATAGTGAACGCACATTACTGCAAATCCTTCCGGAGTGGTACTGGCTGGCTAATCGCGGCTTCGCGCTCGTGAGTGGGTGGTGTCCGGGTTTACATTGTAGACTCCACAACCAGCTATACTCGGCGATTATAAGCAGAAATTATAGCTTTGAGTCAGTAAGTGTTGTAGGATTACATAGCTCTTTGAAGTGGTGCAAGAATTATTGTACAACAGTAATTATGAATTTTAAATTAATTGAAGTCCCTTATCTGAAAGCTGAAAACGAACAATGAAGACTATTTTTTGATGATAATTACACTATAATCTCCAATATTGTCGATATTATATCTCATGGTCTATACTGTTCATGAGTTAAACCGGTGAAAACGAAATCCTAGTGAAAACTACGGATAACACCCTGCCCATTAGCCCGTAGTCTATAATCCCGTAGACTGAGCCCATCGATAAGCGAAAGACCAGGGCTCCAAACCATTCGCAGGAGTCGCTATAGGCAATACCAGCCTCCACGATGACCACTAACAAATAGACCACTCACCAACGCTGAACGCTGGGGAGCAACAGAAATCACATACTACTGTGTACTGTGCGACTTGCTAAGCAACATCACCCACCACAATCAGGAGAAGCGCAATACAAACAAGTTGCCGCCCTTTGCCGCCCAGCCCTATCTGTTTAAGCGCCACCATTACGCTGTCATCAACAGCAACGATTGACCTATTACAACGATAAGAGCACCAAACCACATACCAGACAATTAACTATACACAAACAAGTCCATCGACACAATGGTGCCGAACTGGATGCCGCGGAATATACAGAAGAGGCTTCTTCTATACGTGCTTCAGCAACTGTCGCTGTTCTCAGAGATCGACCTTCCAAACCTCGACGTCTCCTTGGGCTCTAACAGCCAGATCACCTTATCCGATGTGGAGATCGATACAGACGCTTTCCAGATACCGGGGGTTTACCTGAGAAATGGAAAGCTCAAGAGCTGCCAGCTCACGTTGAACGTTAGCGGTGGAGTCAGTGTGGAGGCCGATGGGCTTGTGCTCACTGTGGCATTAGCATCCACACAGTCAGTACCGGCCAATAAGTCGAAGTTCTCGTTGGCACAGAGTACAATGGACCTTGCCAACAGTATGATGCAAGAAGGAGAGTTTTCAGAGACGGATGAGCTTCAAACACATAGCACACACGAGGATATACCCGTTGCTAATTCAGACACCGAGCCATCCACTCTGAACAACATGATGAGCAAGGCTGCTGAAGCGGCGCTATCTCGATTGCAAGTAAGCATCAAGAACATCTCCGTTAGAGTTATATTGGATCATGCAACACTGGACGTTGAGATCAATGAGGCTAAATTGTCCACCGCTGATGGAATTAGAACGATCCAAGTTGACGGTGTCATGCTCTTGGGTGTAAACCCCACTGCTTATCCAGGGGACACTAATCCTCAAACACCAAGTTCAGAGAACACACAACATCAAGGTGACCCGAATGCAACATCTCAGACTGAACACGGGGACGATATTAGCAACCCGTCCAGTGATAGTGAAGGTGATGACGATGCCAACGAAGATATGATGTCTTCATCGATTCTACAGAAATCACAAGACTTGAACTCCAGTCTCGTTTATTCTAAAGAGGAGGCAAGCTCTATTTACATGAGCGCTGCTTCTGACATCTTTGAATCACGTCGTCATCAAATGTCCGAATCAACAAGACTAGCATACATTACCCAGATTCTCCTGTCATTTTCGGGACTCACAGAAGTTGATGATTTGAAAGTCGAGGTTGGTGAAGTAAGAATTGCTGCATCTCCAATCCCACTAACACTACTGCATATCATTGAGTCATTGTCCAGTTTGTCTACTGCTCAAGATTACGCCCGCCCTTCAAATATAAACTCTAAACTGAGAACTAATAACACTAATGACGTTGTGTCACAAAAGAGAGAGAAACAACTCCTTGATGAGTTTGTCATTCAGAAGATTACGCTAAACTTGGTGTCTGCTCTTGATGAGTCAGGTTCATTCTTCAGACCTGAAGAGGCCAGTATGGTCTGTGACACTTTCAACCTCAAACAAGTTGATGATGATAGGTTCTATGGCTCCCTGCTGAAGTTCACACTCGAGAAGAGTGGCAAACCATTTGGCTTTTTCCATTCTGATGATAAAAAGAGCGACATTCGTTTTGAGATGAACAAGAAGACCGCTGATTTCACCTTATTGTTGGGTAAAGAGTTGACACTATCATTAGATAAAGATACATTGCAGAACATCATTGATCTCTCTTCCTACTTTCCTCAAATCTCAGAAGCTTTGTCCCGGCAAAATTCTTCCTCAGCAGTGAGGAAGCAATCGGTGGGAACCACAACATTACAGACATCCTTAATCACACTGAATTTGCAAGTTTCTGAACAGAGAACATTGAAGCTTAACATATCTCCAATATCATATGATTCGAAAGAAGCCACATTGACAATAAAGAAAGCAAAGCTCTACCGAGTTGAGCACGATAATACGATACCAATAGTTTCACTGTTAAACCTCTCACAGACCACTTACGCCAACGACAAACAATTGAGAACTTACGATAATAATGGCCACGAAGTTGTTCTTTTGACTCATGGTGCTCTGAGTGTTGAAAAAATCAATATCGAGGATGATTGGCAAAGCTTACTCTCGGTTATGTCAGATACTAATATTCTCAAGAGTTCTTTTGAATTTTCTACACCGGAAGTTGTTTTCAAAACTAGGAAGAGAGCCCGTATTTCAAGCAATTTGGCATTCCAATCCAGAATGTCTATCAAGTTACTGATTAAGATAACAACCATTACCTTCAGGTTTTCGTCTATCTCTAATGGTTTTGGGGATTTGGAAGGCAAAACGGAAAACGTCTCTTTAATGATGCATAAAGAAGGGTACATTCAACTCCATACAATGAAGGTTGGAATCTACCGCACTGCTTCTGGTATCCATGAAAGATTTTTTGACGTTATCAATCCAGATGATCGAAACAAACCTGTGCTGTCTTTGAGAACGCGTGATTTCAAGTCTTTAACTGTGTTGTTGAGAAATAGTTCTGTTGAATACTACACAAAGTGGCTAGGTATCTTTGAAGACGAAAACAAGGCAGCTGCAAGTGGTGAGTCAAGCAATCTCACAGATGTTTCTAACTCTTCTGCATTATCTAATGACCCCAAGCTGGAGATCAAACTGAACCTGGTTGACTGTGCTATTGGCTTGAACCCAGGACGACTATCATCGAAGGCCAACTTGGTTATCCCAACTGGTAACCTTGACATATTGATTGGGCAGAACACTATTGTGAAATCTGATTTCAGAGGTGCCATCTTGGCTCTCATTGATGATGTTTCCAACATCTCTAGCTACGAGGAAACAAAGGCCAACAGAGGAACAAGAGGTTCCTGGTCACAAATATCGTACTTCAACGCCATGGGATACATTTCTGTTGCCAAAACTAAAAGCTTAAGTTTGAATATCCTCGTAAAACAGGGACCAAGCTCCTCTTATGGAAATACCGAAAATACAAGCTCAGTGATTCTGGACATAAATTTGAGCCTTTTGGAGATTGATGCCTGTGCTGATTCTTCCCATTGTCTGGTCCAGTTGTTGAATGATCTAAAACAACCGATAACTATTAACGCCGATGTTAAGTACAAGACTAAAAAAGGACAAGATATCAATGTATTTGATGGTGTTGTTGAGAATGCTTTCAACTCAGCGTCTGTTGGTTATGATGATAGGCTGCCGTCTGATAACTCCGAAGTAACCAGTGAGCCTTTTAAGCTCAACATTGTTGATAGCTACTACGATACGAATAAGACGCCGCAATCTTCTGATACCGGTTCTGAAATTTTGGATAAGGATTTGGATGAGCTCAGATTGACAGATGAGACCTTGAAGAAAAATCCTTTCTTCACTTCTGGACTTAAGGTTGATACTGGAAGTACACTTGGTGAAACCAAATCTGATAACTCTGATTCTATTATCATGTTCAATGATGGCCATTTTGCAGAAAGCGTGACTCCTAGTGTCCGCAGTGTTGAGAAACCCTTCCCGATGACTCTCAGTCTTAATGTCTCCAAGGTTGTGATCAAAGTCCATGATGGTTACGATTGGAAGCACACTAGAAAGACCATCAGTCACGCTGTTAAAAGACTAGAACAGAAGGCGAAAGAACAGAAAGAAAAGATAAAAATACAGAGACAACAAAGAGAATCACCTTCAAGGACTCCAACGACATCACTTTCTGATGATCAAGTACTTGAGGAAAGACTATTTGATTCTATCCACGTTTCTTTGCCTATTACGTCTGAGCCAGCTCTATTGACAGCTATTATCAACAAAGAGATACAAAGCAGACAAGAGGTAGATGATAACAACGGTATTGAGGTCGGCAAGAGTAATATGAGGAAGCTGAAGCTCCGTCGTTCAAGAGCGCACAAGGTGTTAATAGAGCTGAACGACATTGATGTTGATTTTACCATCTTCTCGAATAAGGATCCACTCAACGAATCCATCATCTTTGGTGATACTGATTATGAAGTCGTTAGTGAACTTCAACTTAAAATCAAGGATTTCGAAGTTACTGACAACGTACCTACTTCTACTTGGAACAAGTTTGTTACATATATGAGAGATGAGGATCGAGAGAGTGGCTCACATATGCTAACATTGGACATGAAGACTGTGAGACCGGTTTCGTCATTGGCCGCTACGGAGTTTTTGATGGATGTTCATGTGCTGCCATTAAGGCTTCACGTTGATCAGGACACATTAGAAGTGTTGACAAGATTTGGTGAGTTTAAAGATGCTAGATTTGCCCTAATTGATGAATTTGAAGACTTGGCATATATTCAGAAGTTTACTATAAACTCCGTTCATATAAAACTTGACTATAAACCCAAAAAGATTGATTACGCTGGGCTGAGGTCTGGTCACACTACCGAGTTTATGAATTTCTTCATCTTGGATGGGGCTGATATGGTATTAAAGTCCTTGTCATTGCATGGTATCTCAGGTTTCCCACGATTGGGCGTTGCCCTCAATGGACTTTGGATGCCAGATATCAAGTCGACACAATTGTCAGGTGTATTGACAGGGTTGGCTCCAGTTAGATCAATTGCTAAAATTGGTACTGGTTTCAAAGATTTGATCGCCGTTCCAGTGAAGGAGTATCAAAAAGACGGTCGTTTTTACAGAAGTTTTTCCAAAGGAGTTCAACAATTTTCCAAAACCACTACAAATGAGATGATCAAACTTGGCGTCAAGCTTGCTGCAGGCACACAGGCTATTCTGGAACATACCGAGGAGGCATTAGGTGGAACTGGTGCTGCTGCTAGAACAGCAAGGGACATGCACGATGCTGCAACCACCAGAGATGATGAAATTGATAGTGAAGACTACGATGAAGATGATAGTGATGCTACCTTAACAGGAGTTAATTATGGCAATAGTTCCCATTTGATTGGAAGGGGTGCACTGTCCTCGTCTATGATGCACCGTTCTGTATATCAGCCAACTCTTGAATCCATTGCCGATATTACACATCAAGAAAGAGGAAGACCTCTCGACTCAACATCGCAGGGCTTATATGACGAGATTGATTTTGCTGAACCCGGAGATGATGATGAGGGTGACGGCGCAAGAATGGTGAGTTTGTATGCTGACCAACCAACCAGCATTAAAGAAGGGTTTTTACTTGCTTATGATAGTTTGGGCCGTAATCTTCTTGTTGCCAAAGACGCTATCATCAATGCTGGTACTGAGATTGGAGAGAGTGGGAGTGCTCATGACACAACGTTGGCCGTGATGAAGGCCACTCCAGTGATATTACTGAGACCTGTGATTGGTGCTACTGAAGCTGCATCCAAAGCATTGCTTGGAATCAACAATCAATTGGACCCATCGCAGAGGAAATACACTGAGGATAAGTACAAGCAGACAAAGAAGTGAAAGCGAATCGCTATTTTTAATGACTAACTAATGACACGATATAATACAGATTAAAGCAATTGTTCATTAAAGAGTAAATTTTTTATCTGGACACTCCATCATGGTTTCTCAACGACGACAGAGTCACCGTTCTTCTGGGAAGACTCCAAAGCAGCAGCGACGATGGCCAAGTGGTGGAAGGCCACTTCTGGCTTAGCCACGAGCAAGGACTTGTCCTTCTTGGTGATGGCCTCGTACAGGTTCTCCAACTCTGGCTTAATGCCGAAGCTGGTATCCTCTTCAAACTCGATCTCAGCGTCGACCTTGGCGTCCTCGCTGTACTCGCCTGTCATGACGGTGATCTTAGTCAGCTGCTTTGGACGGAACTCGGCCTTGATGGAACCAGCAGTGCCGTAGATGATGAACTCTCCAAGCTTCTCAGTGGCACCGAACGCAGAGCCGTAAGTGAATGTGCCAATAGCACCAGATTCGGCTTTCAATGTGGAAAACAGGATATCGTCAGTACCAGACTCTTTTCTTAGCTGCTTTGTCAGCGCAGACACGCTGGCGATCTGACCAATAACCTGGGTTAGCAGAGCAAGCTGGTGCACACCACCGTCGCTGAGGTAGCCTCCGATGTGCTCTGGCTTCTGTCTCCACGAGGTGTTGAGGAAGACGTTGCTCTTGTTGAACGGGCCCGTGGATCTGTAAGTGAAGGACGCAACCTCACCGATCTTTGGGAGCTGCTCCTTGATCTTCTTGCCGATCTGGAAGAAGAGCCAGTTCTCGCCAATGGCAATTGGCACGTCTGTGGAACGGTCGAGGGCGACAATGGCCTTAGCATCAGCGAGAGTAGCAGCGATAGGCTTCTCCATCAACACGGGCTTACCCTTCTCGACGGCCTTCGTCACAGTGGCGAGGTTGTACTGCACAGGCAGCAGGATATCGAGCACGTCGACGGACTTGTCGCTGATGATGTCGTCGAGGGAGTCGTGGACGTGCTCAGCAGGAATACCAGCGAGCTGAGCGAACTCCTCGGCCTTGGCCTTTGTTCTGTTGAAGGCTGCTGTGGCTGTGAACTTCGCTGGGAGGGCCTGGATGGCTGGAAGGTGGTTGCTCTTGGCGAAGATGCCTGTGCCGATAACACCGGTTCTGAGTGGCTCTGGCATTGCTATGGGTTGTTAGTGTTGAGGATAAAGCCTGTTGTAAGGTGTTGGACATAAGTGCTGAGCAACGTGCTTATATAATGCTCGGGTCGGCCTGCCCGACGCTGCACGCTGCGGCGGTGTTCCTGGCCGGGTAACCCCGATGGTTTATGCTTATAGGGACTGTGACGGGATTACTAGGGGCTTTACGGGAGTTAGCTGGAGTTAGCGGGCATTGAGTTGTTAGTGACTATTGCTAGCTATGTCGAGCTGTGGCGTAGAGATGCCCAGATAAAAGCGGCCTGCGGAGTTCCGGCGCCGTTGCTGTGGACGAGCCCAGGCCCTGGACGAGTCCGACCCGTCTGGTCTTCTATCACTTCGGTGTTACGTGCGGTATAAATAAATCAAATGCATTAGAAGATTAATTAGTTGAGGATTAGTAAACGGTTTTCTTGTCCCTGATCACTCTCTGGAACAGCACACACACGCACGCGGAGATGATGGAAAACCCACAGATCACGACGAGCATCATGTTCGAGTACTCGTACTGTCTCTTCGCGTCCGCAGGCCAGCCAGAGTACAACGCGTAGGTGGCTGTGACGGAGCCCAGGTTACCCAAGCCAGACACTAGAGCAGCAGACACTGCAACGCCAATGTCACCGTATTTGCGGCCGAAGATCTCAGCTGCCATAGACATACACGTAGGCACTGTAGGGCCCAGGCCGAATCCGGCAATGAGCAGACCACCGTATCTGGACCACTTAGGACCTGCGTAAGTACACACAACGAGCCCGACGATGATAATCACAGTCGCACCAGAGAAGATCCACGGTCTCTGCTTCTTGTACATGTCTGAGAAGGGAGTCACGAGGAGAATAGCGGCGAGGTCAAACAGCCAGATTGGCGCATACAGCAAAGACACATCGATGGAGCTCACACCAAGCACAGACTTGATGAGAGTGGTTCCAAACACGGCAAGACCGAAGCCGGTGCCGACGACACCGAAGTACATCATAATCAGTGGCCACAGCTTTATGTCCAGGAAGATCGTGTAGATGTCTTTCCACGTCCACGACAGCGACTTTCTGTATGGAGCCATGTCTCTGTCGTGTAGCAGTCTCTCTTCTTCACTGAGTGGGTGAACGTTCAGGGCCTTCAGCTTTCTCATCAAGCCGAATTTCGACTCTCTGTTAATCTGGTTATCTGGTAACCAAACAGCGAGAGAGATACCCACAGCGACGGTGATGACTCCGTAGACGAGGAACAACCATCTCCAGCCCTCGAGCCCTCTGTTACCGTCAATACGCTGGAAACCAGCAGACACCAAACCTGCGACTGCAGCACTGAGCTGCGCAGCTGTGAAATAGTACCCGATTCTTCTCGTCATTCTGTGCGGTGGGTACCACAGAGAGATGTAGTAGGACATACCTGGCCAGGTACCAGCACCGCACATACCGGAGATGAATCTGATGGCGATGATAGCACCCGAGCTGTGTAGAGCAGCATAACAAGCATAGACCAGACCCACAGAGATCACAATACGAGACAACCACGCCTGTGGTGCGAGCTTCGTCATGGCCATGTTCATTGGAACATCGAAGATGATGTAACCGACGTAGTAGAGCGCAGATGCGGTAGAAGTGTCTTTCGAAGTCAGTCCTAGAGACTGGATCAATGAGTGGTTCTGAGAGCTGTTCATCGTCAATGTGTTACCATACGCCGATGAGCCAAAGGAAGTCAGGAAGTACAAACACCACAGAGCAGGAATGATTCTCAGATCGAGCTTGATGTAGATCTTCTCCAGGAGAGCGAGCTCTTCCTCTGTGAACTGACTGTCCTCATTGGATACGTCCAGCTGCTGTTCATGGTCCTGGGACACAACAGCTGACGACTTGTCCTCAATGTCGCTCATCTTTAGGAGGTTTTCTTAAAGTGAAAGTAGTAGACGAGAGATCACCACTTGATAAACATTGGGCAGATGCCCTTTTTATACCTCTGGCACCTTTTTTTCTTGCTGGGAAGCCAATTGTTGGCTCAATTGCATTTTTCGATGAGGCGACTCACTCATATTTCCATATTGGGTTAAAACCAGGGAGTCATGAGTCAAGTAGATTGAGGAGTCATATTGTGAGTCGTGCGCGTGCACAAATTTAGTCACTATGACTGCGCGAATTACGAGCTTTGGATAAGTTTTTGTATGGGTTTTCAACGGTTTTGGTGATTTATCGTGTGATTTCTGCTGAGAGATTTGCCATTGTTGGGACTCCGTGCCGTGTGGCTGTGCAATTCCTCGCCGCTACTTGGCAAGGTTTGGCATTCAGCCGTAGGCAGGCTAGCATATCTACAAATGAATAGTTTAACATGCCATTACCCTTATAAATAGAAATGGTTAAGCAAGCATAACATTCATCTCCCAATCTTTGTGAACACTTAACCAGTTGTCATTTTCTTCCCCGTTTTTACGTCTTCGCCAAACTTCAAACATGATCTGCCTACTACCCCAGTAACTTCCGGCTCCTCCACTTGCTAATTGTGCGGCCCAATCTCTATATCTGACATGAAGATCAGCACCTGTAGCAGAACAACCAGCGATGAAACATTGCCAAAACACTGGGAAAATGGAATTGTTTGCGTTTTTGATCCCGATTTTCTCCAAATGGTCAATACACGCTGCACAGTATTGTTGTAGATGTTTATCGCCGAATCCTCGAACCATAGTGAAGAAATATACTATGAGACCGTTGCGGAATGATTCAGTGTTATGATGTAATGCCCTATGCATATCAGTGTAAAAGTCTTCATTCTCGTTCTTTTTGAGTCGCCATTCAGATTTCCAATCCAACAACTTATTCTCAACAAAATCACAGTATTTCTGAAATTGTTCCCTATCTTGTTCGTTACCCTGAAGTTCAACGTAATACTTTAGTTTGGCTAGCTTGACACATTCACTGAAGATCATAATCAATGAGTTTGGCATACCATACAGAGCTTCCGTCAACATCACCTCCTTACTGCTCTTCGCAGTAGATGTACTATAATCAATGAAGTTTGGCTCATAATATGGATCAACTGGTGTCTCAGAACCAACAAATTGAATTCCGATGAGTCCATCATCAAAGTCAATGTACTCCTTGTATTCACCATTGATTCTTTTGTCATTGTTAGAAGATGCTAACACTTTGAAGAATTTTTGCTTGTCTTCAACAGTGATTTGTGATAGGTTTTGGAAATTGGTAGAATCTTGAAGCAACTTCAAGAAGGAGAATATCCTATGTAGTGACTTAGCCTTGTTACTCAACTGAGGCCTCTCTTTGATTCTTTTAGCGATGTAATCTCCACATAATGACAGGTGATACTGACAATCTGCCATTGTACCCCAAACGACATCGATTGTGTTCATTGATAGCATAGAAGTTACAACGTCTTTGTACTTCTCAGTTTTGATCCCATTAGGACCCAGTTCACTCTGAACCATTTTCTTCAAGAAAGAGCTTGCTTGTGCTCTCAAATCGATACCTAGATTCAAAAAGAATTTCATCTCTGTTGAGCCTTTAGCAAATTTAGCTTGTAGATTGAAACACGACACTGCTAGTAATGCATTCAACAAAGACATTCTCGAGTTTGACGAGCGTCCCATGGCTGCGAGATCGCCTAATGCTCTAACTGCTCGGGGGAAATAAATAGTTTTCCATGGATTTTGTGGGAATACAACGACTGTCATGAGATCGGCAACGTGTGCGAAGTAATGATCCAAAAGAAATCTTGTTAAAGAACTTATTTTAAGACCTGTTGTCGGTATACTCAAAGATGTTGATAGTTGTGGGGAGACTGGAGTTTCAATGATTTCAATGACATTCTCAGGCATATGAGACTCTGCTGTTTCGATGAGGATATCGTTTTTCTTCAACTCCTCATCTGTGGCTTTACGGTTCATTGGAGGGGGCTGATGAGAGTTTGGTCTTAACACGTTGAACACCTCACGATCAAACGGAAGAACCTCTGGGCCTGTTTGGAAGTACGATGGTGTATCCATGGAGACTGGACTGCCATCGTTCGCATTAGGTGAAGCGTTACCAGTCAACAACGAAGCCTGGAACTGGCCATTTTGTCCTGGATACAGGAAATCAGTGAAGAGTCTTGATTGGTCTTTTGATGTTGCAGCTGTCGCAGACAAGAGAGCATCAAACCGGAGTTCATTAGAGAGCCATTCATGATTGATTTTGAGCTGGTCTTCAAAGATGTTCCCTGGCTGCCAGCCGAGCTGGCCATCAGTGGTCACAGCCTGGTTATTTGATGGTGTTGACTTGTTATTAGCAAGCTGTGGCCCCGGTGTTGTTCCTGGAGTCTCTGATATCGGTACATGTTCAATACGGTCGTTGGAGTGGTGATGGTGGTGGTGGCTCTTGAGCGAGTTGGACCTGCTATTGTCCTCACTTTCCAGCTTCCTGTACTTCTTCTTGGACAGTTTACGCCTCTTCCTCAGCAGATCGTTCGGTATCTCCACAAGGCCCTCGAAAACACCAAATGGGCCCTGCATCCACGTCTGGAAGTGCTCTATCAGTGGGTAGTCGGGGCTGTGCAGCAGCCCGAGGTCTCTGTCCATCTCCTCGTAAGTCTCGTACTCCCTCTCGTAGCGCACGAACTCGATGTTCCGTCTCTGGAAGCCCTTCATCTCCTCGTCCTCGTCAATGGTGTCCGTCCGTAGCTGGTAGCCATACTTATCGAACTGGATGGGACGGGACCAGCACAGCTGGATTTGGTACCCCTGGCACACGAGCCCGCTCTTCTCGCACCGCTTGCAGTAGGGCCTTCCCAGGTCGCACTTGATCTTCCGTGAGCGACACGTTGCGCACCCGGTGAAGGTCTTTGTTTTCTTCTTGCGGCTCTTGGGCGATGGAGGGTCTTCGTAGTCCATCGTGGAGCAAAGCCAAACAGGGGAGAGTCGGGATCAACAGCAGCAACAGTACCAGCAGTAGCAGCAGCGTCTCCGTGGGTGGGTCACGCTCTTCTCCTCAGAGGCCTGGGTTTTTAGGTGGTGTTGTAGGGGCCCGAGACGTATTTAGCTAGTGTTTCTCTCAAAACTCTTCGAGGGTCTAATGAGTCGCGATCTCTTCTCTTCATGGTGTGGGAGGGCCCGAGGAGGAGAAGAGCAGGGTTTATTTGGGGGAGAAAAGGGACTAATTTAAGGCTCGGGTGTGTGATTGGGTGTGTGGGTGTGTAGTGTAAAAGGCGTTTATATATCACGTCTGATTGGGGTTCTGTACCGGTTTTGTGTGAGGCCATAAAGCTAGCGATTTTCCACTCTACTGGGCTTAGCGAGCTGAGCAGTGGCCAAGCGCACATACACAGTGTAGTGTATATAGAGTATTTCAATACAAAGAGCAAAAAAATCAATATAAGTACTATAAGTACCATAGGAAAGAAGCAAAAAATATTCCGGAACGGGGAATCGAACCCCGGTCTGCTCGGTGAGAGCGAACTGTGATAGCCACTACACTATACCGGATGACTTCGTCAAACTAAAAAGGAACGGTTGGTGTCCAGGTGTTGATGCTTACATCACGTGACTTCTCTCCTCGCGTGAAAAGAACAAGATAACCACAACGAACAACAACCCACTGCTACAACTCACTGAGCGAGCGAGAATGTCGAACATCGAGAAGCGCAGAAAGAAAACAAAGCTCTTCACAAGCGACGTGAGGTCGCTGTTGTACGCCTATGGGGACGTCGAGGACCCGTTACCCGAGACCGTTGATGCCGTTGAGGACATTGTAACGAACTACATCATCGACCTGTGTCACGATGCTGCTGCTTTCGCCAAAGTCACGCGTCGCCAGAAGATCCGTGTTGATGATTTCAAGTTTGCACTGAGAAAAGACCCTGTTAAGTTTGGACGACTGCTGGAATTGCTGGAACTCGACAAGACAATCACGCAAGCAAGGAAGCAATTCGAGAACGTCGAGAGCAAGAACCTGAAGAACTCGGCCTACGATGATGACGAGGAAGAAGGCGAAGAGCAGTCCCAAACGAATCCGGATGGCAGTGCGGTGAAGCCGAAAGAACGTAAGAATAAGAAGAACGTCGACCCAAATAGACCGAAGAGGAAGTACACCAAGTCTGGCAAAGAGAGGAAACCGTATAAGAAAAGAGCAAAGAAGACCGATATTGCTTCGAATGTGCCTGTGATAACCCCTGCTGCCCCCTCGATGGCGATGTGATGCTTTACGATATGGCTTTAATGAACGTTTTACGTGTACTTCTACGGAGACACAAGTTGTAGCCTTTGTATATAGTTTTATAGAATGATCATGGAACTTCGTGATGTAGTGAAAGGCCTCCCTCTGGGGGAGTCTCTCTTTTAAATAATGTTGTGTAAGTACTCAGCCTCGGTCTTCTCCGCGTTGAACATGGTATTTCCAATGAAGGAATTCCACAGGATCGTTATGTGATATAGCAGGTAGTTTTTCAGGTTCCATGGTAGATTGATGTAGCTCGAGCCAATGAACTTGATGGCAACCCAAACAGCGTCTAACTCTTCGTAGAAAGCCACTTTGATGGATTTACTCTTTTGAGACGACTTCGTGTTTAGCTTTTCAGTGTTATCATCTTGGTGGAACTCATCTCCCAGGAGGTCTTCATCGTAATCATCTAGTGCTGGTGCTTTGAATCCATTTGACTGGTCGTCCTCCGCGTCTCTGAGCAATCTCAAATGGTTGAACTTCTGGATGGACTCGACTGACTTGGTCAGTCTGTCAAAGGTATTAAACAGACTCATGATCTCATTCTTCTGCAATGACTTGATAGCCTTAGGGTTCTCGAACAGTATCTTCAATGCGGTGGCATAGCCCATTGACTGGATTTTGCCCCAAAGACGGCAACGGTCGCACGTGACACAGTCCATCAGCTTGGTGACGTTCTTGAACTTCGATCTGAAGTCGTCCCTTATCTCCTGGTCCTGGAATATCAGGTTCTCGTTGAACAGCTGGGAGTCGCGTGGCAGCTCACGCATGATGGTCTTGATCTGGGACTTGATCTTCTGGTTATTGGCCGAGTTGTGCTGGTTGAACGTGATCTCGGGCAGGTACGGTTTCAGCTTCATGATCGCACGCGACACCATCGCGTAGTTGAAGTAGATGTTGGCGATTCTCTCTGGGTGGTCGCCGACCTTGAACTCGAACAGCTCGAGATTCGGCTCCCAGGTGTTCGTGACGTTGTTGTAGTACTCGTTCGACAGGTGTGTCGACACCGAGCTGTGGAAGCCCGAGATGATCTGGTAGAACACCTGCTGCTCCTTCGGACACTCGCCGTCGAGGTGGTGCTGGTAGATCATCCCCCAGATGTTCTGCTCTGGTGTTGGGATGTACCCGGTGAAACGCTCCGGGTTTCTCGTGATGTCGATGATCACGCCGTTCTTGTCGTTGAACTCGCACCACTCGTGGTCGTTGATGATCTGGTTGGCGTTGTCCTTGGGACACAGCGAGTCGAGGAACGAGTCCTCGTTCAGGTTGCCCAGGTCGTTGTCGAGGTCGTAGTCGTAGTCTTGCGAGTGGACATCGAGGTCCAGCTGGCACCCGGGCGAGAAGCAGATGCTCTGGCACTCGAAGAAGGGGCAGTTCATGTCGATGTTGAACTTGTAGTGCTTGAAGTAGTCCTCCTCCACGAGCTGGGCCACCCGTGGGCGTAGACGAGCGTTGGCGTCGTTGATCTGAGCGTAGGTGAGGTCACAGCACTCGTGGCCGATGAGCTCGGCCGTGTCGAGGTTGAAGAGCTCGCCACAGCAGAGGGAAGCCAGCGCCGCAAGAACAGCAAGCCTCATGTTGTTTAGTGAGAGGAATCAGTGGCAGTTAGAGCAAAAAAGGGGGGTTTCTGCTCTTTTTGCCCCTGGATTTGTAATGGCACAAGCATGTAAAAGCCACGCGAACAACTTCGATCTATTGTGTGGTGTGCGGGTGTTTCACTGGTGTCTGGGTGTACGTCTGGGCGTGTACTCGTACGACGTTAATAAATGGGTGGTATGACGTTAATAAGATCACAATGGGCAAGTGTGTGTGTTTTCTACAGTGCTTTTGGGTAGTGGCGAGACCTACGTGGTTTGAGTTCTACGGTTTTATTGTGGTACAATTTCTGTTCTTTATAGCATCATCACTTGTGTGTCTCACGGTCAAACAACTCTTTGATGACATCGAGAATCTGGGTGTTTTCTCTGGAAAGTTCTCTTTGTATAATGGCGTTGTTCAAGTTGAAACGTGTGTTTGCCCTGCGAGGCTCTTGTTTATAGTTGCGTTGTTGGTGTTGACGTTGTTGGTGTTGTTGATGATGTTGGTGTTGCTGCTGATGTTGTTGATTCACTTTTCGGGGTCTTGCATTGGAGCTTGAGGCTTTGGGTACGTCTTCTGTTTTCTCTTCTGGCTTGTCTTCCCTCTTATTAGATATCTTCTTCATCCAATTCTCTTTTCTTTTCCTGATCCACTCATCGATGTCAGCCTTGGTCTCAAGCACAATTCCAGTTCCAGGAATGGACACCGATGGAGCATCCACAGGCTCACCATTGTCGTCTTTCTCATTCACACCAAAGATCTGGGAAGGCAGACCCGGTAGAGGTAAATCTGTCTTATTCAGCTTTGGTCTCTTCGTACTCTCTTCTTGCCCTTCAGAGCTTCTTTTGCCGTAGATGAGGTCCATGTGTCTGTGTGTGGCCCTTCTACTGTCTCGTCTGTTGTGTCTTCCTGAAACAAAAGCGTTTAGCAACCAGTACTACTAGAGTAGTGATAGCCACCAGTACTAATAGTGATAGCCGGTATCACCAAGAGTGGAAAAAAAATCTGGGTTTTGGTTAGGGCAACACTTATTGACACAAAACAGTGGTTTCCTCTTTTGGTAGTTTTAATCCTCTACAAGCAATGGTAAATAACTGTATACTCAGTATACACATACTTATATAAAGAGTGTCCTTACTCCTCCCACGATGGCTTGGTCTTGAAGTGCTCGAAGCCAATCTGGATACCCCAGTCGTCATGGATGTATCTCTTTGGAGACTTGATACCGATCTGATCCAGCTCATTCAATTCCTCGACTGATAATTTGGGGATCTCAACCGAGTGCAGCTGCTGGACTCTGGACGTCTTGGTGGTTCTGGTAATAACAACTCTACCTCTTGAGATGTGATAAGCGTAGCAAATGAAAGCCGGGTCAACATTCTTTCTCTTTGCCATTTGAATAACACCCTCTTCTTTCAACAATGGAACGCCAGAGTGGCCCAGTGGTGAGTAAGCTGCGACCTTGATGCCCTTCGACTCTGCAAACTTAACCAATTCCAATTGTGGTAGTTTCGGGTGCAGTTCAATCTGTAGCATCGCTGGGGTAACACCTGTTTCGTCAATGGCACGTTGAAGATAACTTTCGCTGTAATTGGAGACACCGATGCTCTTGGCCAAGCCCTTTTTCTGGATCTCGATCATTTGCTTATAAGTAGTCAGCCAATCGGCGTTATGGTCTATTTTAACAGCACCGTTTTCGTCTTTTGGGATCTTTGGCAAGCCATTAGCATCAGTACCGTAGAAACAAGCAGGCCAGTGGTGAAGCAGCAGATCCACGTAGTCCAGACCCAGGTCCTTCAACGACTTTTCAATCGATACCTGAGCTCTATCCCACAACGCAGGCCAGACCTTTGTAGTGATGAACAGCTCCTCTCTTTTCACAACACCCTCTTCAAACAGCTCCTTCAGGGCCTCGCCGATGTAAGGCTCAGACCCGTAGAACCACGCGGTGTCGATGGATCTGAAACCCAGCTTGACGAACTCCTTGATAACGGGCTTAATAGAAGCGTACTCCTCTGGAAGATCTGGGGTACCGAGGGTCAGCTGGGGCATGACGTTGCCGTCGATGAGGGCGATGGTGCTTGTGTTAGGCATTGTATGAGTAGAAGAAGTAGTTATAGTAGTAGCAATAGAAGAAGAAGAAGAAGAAGTAGCGGACAGGACCCTTTTATACTTTGTGGGGAAGTAACCTATTGGGTGGAGCATAACTGCTGCGCTGCGTCGCGACGGTTGCGTACTCCCGCTTATCTCCATCGCCGCGAATCGAACGTGTTCGCGCGTCTGCTGGGGAGCGTGGGGGTCGCGGAAATTAATAAAGAAAAAAAAGGGCCACCCCACACACACAGCCGGGCGAAAAAAACCAAAGCCATCAACTGATACCTGTTTGAGGTGTGTTTAGCTAGGAGAACACGCACACGATGTCGCAACAGATCAACAAGGCTGCTACACAGCAGGTGACGAAGTCGCTGTCGTCGACGCTGTTCAACAAAGAGAACTTCAAGTGCGTTATTGACGGAGATAGGGACGGCTGTGCCATGTCTCTATGAGTTGTATAACAGTACTAACCACCAATTAGATACCTCTTCACCACACATTTCTGGGGACCGGCTTCCAATTTCGGTATCCCAATCGCTGCTATCTATGACTTGAAGAGAGACCCTGAGACGATCTCGGGCACAATGACGTCGGCACTGATCTTGTACTCTGCCGTGTTCATGAGATACGCATTGGCCGTCACACCAAGAAACTTCCTGCTATTCGGATGTCACGTTGTCAATTCCACTGCCCAGACTGGACAAGCTATCAGATGGGTCAACTACTGGTACATGGGTGGTAAGGAGGCTGCTGATAAGGCCAAGGCCGTTGCGAAGTGAACATGAATCGCGCACTTTTGTATATTTACCTTTCTCATACTTGTCTCTGATTACAATTAGAATATATATGGTCGTTCATTATCGTTAGCATTAATCGAAGAGCCCTCTCACTTTCACAACGTTTTGAGTTGGGCCCAGTTCCTCGCACTCGGGGCTTTGTTCTTGATCTCTCTGTTGTTTCTTAGCCAGTTTTTGTTTTTTGATAGTCTCCAAGTACTGAGTCCTGGAATCTTCAATGATCTGCTTCCTTGAGTTCATTAGCTTCTTCAAAGATAGTGCCTCGCTCGCTGGGTTACCCCATGTTATTCTCTCCTCTTCTTCGGGTTGTTGCAGTTGCTCATGGATAGATAGAGTTGGTGGTTCATTAGTGTCGTCTTCGTCATTTGGTACGAACAATGGCGTGGAAGGAGCAGCCACGGAGTCGTTTATCGGTATAGATCTGTGTAATGAGACCTTTGCCATTTTCGTAATCTTTGTAGAATCACTGGTTATGTGGCCCTCACCGTCGGTGTCTTGTATCAACTGTATTGTTACGTTGTTCTTGAGAATCTCAAACAGGATGGGATCTCCAGACCGCTTGAAGTAGCACTCTGTCACTTCAGACTGGTACGCCAATGACAAGAAGTTCTTGAAGTCTTTCAGTCTGATGACAATGTTGCTGGTCTCGTTATCACCAATCTCCAGAGCGTGCAAGTCCTCTGATCTGAACTGCATGTTGACGGCCATTGGCTGTTTGATGATCTCTTTCTCCTTGATGTACACACCTCTCGTGAAAGCTGTGATGCTGAACTTCTGGTGATTGACCTCGAATCGCAGGTGCTCTGTGGCGTTGCTGCCCGAGCTCTCCAGGAACCCTTTCAGCATGGAGTTGGCCATCATCATGTAATTGATACCCCGGTACCTCTGCTCCTTCTGCGAGAGAAAGCTCTCTTTGTAGAACCGAGCCAATCGGGACGCAGCAGGCAGGTACGGCGTGTAGTACGGCGTGAACCTCTTGAGGATGAACGACTTCGTCATCACATCGATCTGTAGCCAGTACTTAACCCCGATCGGGCAGTTCTCCCGGGCATCAACACCGATCTTGAACCGGTCGACCTCGTCCTCGTGTTTCCTAAACAGCATCGCCACGAGCTTCGACCTCACCACCATCCCGTACGCCTCCTCGCCGTCGTAGTCAGACACCAGCCCACCAGCACCAGCACCACCGAACTCGAACGTGTAGCTGTGGAAGAAGGACCGTGCGAACGCCACGTCCATGAAGGTGGTCTCACCAGCGTTGCGTGCGCTCACGACGAGCTGTGTGGGCGTGCACACGAAGGAGATGTCGTCGCTTACAGCTGCCAGCGCGTGCAGACATCGGCACCAGAGCACTTTGTTCTCCTGCGACGCGATCACGGCCTCGAACGACATTTCCGCTTTCCCCTGGGGCCCCATTTACCCGTGTAGGGCTTTAGTCCTCTATCTTTTTCATCACGATGAGCGCGATCTTGAAATTTGAGAGAGCTATACACACACATATATACATACAAACACCACACCACGACATGGACGAAACGGAGGTGAAGCCCAAGGAGGAGAAGCCCAAGGAGGCGAAGCCCAAGGTGGTGAAGCCCAAGAAGGCCAGGCGGTCACGCTCCGGGTGCCTGAACTGCAAGCGGCGTAAGAAGAAGTGCGACGAGATCAAGCCCATCTGTACGGGCTGCTACAAGCGGAACCTGGTGTGCCAGTACGGCGACTTCGACGACTTCGACGACTTCGACGAGGAGCCCACCGTGTCGTCGGTGCCCTGGAGAGACATCCTGCTGGACAGTGCGCTGGTGCAGCTTCTCACGCCGTGGCAGGACCACGAGCTCCAGCAGTACCTGGACATCCGCTCGCTGGACTTCAGCTTTGATCTCGACATGGACGCCCCGCACGAGCTCGAGCCGCTGCTGGTGCTGGAGCTGCCCGTGAAGCTCACCCGCAAGGAGCTCGTGTACCTGGCGACGTTCTGCAAGCAGATCCTGCCCGAGCTGTCGGTGCTGCCGCAGGAGTACAACCACTTCATCAGGCTGTACGTGCCCATGGCCCTCAAGGACAAGGCCGTGCTGTACTGCCTGATCAGCTGGGGGTGCCGCACGAAGATGAGCCACAGCGCAGACTACAAGAGCCACGACGAGGAGTACGACGGGTTCATCGAGCTCGTGAAGGCCGAGCTCGCGGTGAAGGCCCGCAGCCTGGACAAGTTCAACTTCATCTCGTCGATGGTCTCGTACATGCTGCTGGTGTCGATGGAGATCTCGTTCGGCGACACCACCATCTGGTCCGAGCTGTTCACCAAGAGCTTCCACATGATGAACACGATGCCCGGCCAGCTGCACTACCTGCTGAACAACTATGCGATCGAGGGCCGCTTACTGGCGGAGAGCTATGCCTACTACGACATCCTGGCTTCGCAGTCTAACGAGAACGGTACTTTCTACGCACTCGACGACTACAACCAGCTGCTGAAACCTGACGGAGATCTCGTCCACGACTCGCTACAGGGCTCGATGCGTCCGCTGACCAGTCTGATCGGTAAGACACTGACGGTGCTGGTCGAGTATAACGTGCTGAAGACCTCTGCTGCTGCTGCTGATAACAGCCTCCAGGCGAGAATTGGTGCGTTTGTTGATGACTCTATGGGCAACTGTGATGACCGTTATAACGTCATCGCAGAGATGCTGGAGAAGGCGAATAATCTGGATAACGAAATCAGCTTTTGTAAACCAGATATGGCGATCCTCAAGATGCTGAAAACAAGAGAGGACCTAGAAAACCACCTAACACTGTACGAAGCTATGCAGATCGCTACACAGCTATATCTCAGACAAGTCATCAAGAACTTACCACCGATTGTTCCCGAAGTGGAACTGCTAAGTATGAATCTAAAACAGGATATGAAATTCCTGATTGATAAGCAACTCTTCAAGAAAAGTCTTGCATTCCCAATGCTGCTACTGGGTCTCTGTGTCAATGACGCCAAAGATAGGGAACAAGTCAAAGGATTCTTCGAGAGTCTGATCAAGTTATGTGGCTATCTCAGCTCATACCAGAAAATTTGGATTGTCATTCAGAAGGTTTGGGAATTGAATGACGATGGCAGAGTATATGTTGATTATTTCAAGATCACCAAACAGCTCGGCTGGAAGCTGAACTTGGCAAGGTGATATCTGAATGTTTTGCTTTTTTGCTTTTACCCTTAATGTATAGTAATGTGTAATTCTTTTGTGTTAAATATACTTATATATATGTGATTGAGTCGATTGTGTTTTAGAATTAAAGAGATTCCAGCAGCGTGCGATGAAATGTAAACAGTGCTGCACTGTATGCATACTACAATAGACTGTAAGGGACAAATTCATACGGGTATGAAGCCTATACATTCCAATTACAGTTACTCATTAAAACAAACACAAAGCCAGTCTCACAAATCGTCCATAAGCTCGCCATCTTTGTCGTCGAGATCGGGTCTTCTCCCCTGGGTGAAATCGATCTCGGAGACCTTGATGAACCCAGTCTTGAAGTAGAACATATCGTAGTAAAACCAGACCAGGATGAAAACAGGGATCAGAATATAAGCATCGATGAAAGAGGCGTAATCAAATGGCACGAAACACGACCACCCTTGTACTAAGATCAGCAACCCACCAAAGAGCATTCCAACGAAATCTAGCCAAGGGAACAATGGGGCTTTGAACGGTAGCTTGTCCAATGATAAGCCCTGCTCCATCCACGCTACTCTGAATCGATAGTGTGTCAGGATGATACCAAACCATGCCAGGAAAGCAGACACACCAGCGACTCCGATGATGTAGTTATAGGCCACTGCAGAGTTGTTATTCGAGGCCATAAGAGCCAAGAATCCAAATAAGTGACAGAAATGGATCGATACCCATGGCACACCTCTCTCGGTGGTCTTGGTGAAGATCTTAGGACCATAACCTGCCTCTGCCCATGTGAATAGTGCACGAGACGCAAAGTATATAGCAGAATTGATGGACGATACACACGTGATGAGAACCATTGTGGTCACGTAGTACTTGGAGTTTTCCCACCCGGCATTGGTGAATGCGATTGTCATTGGAGATCTCAGCAGCTTATTGGAAGAGCCGAAAGCTGGGTCGTTATAAGCGACGGTGATTCCGTAGGTGATAGCTAAACCGAAGTAGACAAAGAATATTCTGAAGACCGTGGAGCGACAAGCCTGTGGGATCGCTTTGCGTGGGTTTCTCGTCTCAGCAGCTATAACCGACACACCCTCAACACCGGAGTAGAAAACAGCAGCATAGACAAACCCATTGGCAATACCCTTGAAGCCGGACTTCAGAGGGTAGTTCTTGAAAGGCTCGCCAGTGGAATGGCCAGAGATTCCACCAGCTGCAAAGACAATGGCAAATATGTAGAACGCAGAGAGAACTGCGAGCTTGAAGAACCCGAGAATGTACTCGGACTCTCCCCACCACGAGATGTTGAGTGTCTGGAAACACGTGAAGAAGGCCCACATAATCAGATACCAGCCGTAGAACGGGATCTTCTCGGTGTACACAGCGAGAGCCGAGCATAGCGAAGTATACTCGGAGACGATGTTGGTGATCCACAGTACACAGTAAGCGAGGGCTAAAGTAGCACCGAACCCCTTGGAGATGAATCTCGCACCGAGAATTGCGAAGTTAGAGTCGTACGCAGCATTCAGCTCTCCCACTGCAAACATAGTGACCATCACCACGATACCGACAATGGCGAATCCAGCGACCATACCAACTGGGCCACACGCATACAGCATGTTCCCGAGACCCATAAAGGCACCTGGCCCGATAATTCCACAAATAGCGATAAGATTGACCATTCTGTTCTTCAGACCAGCCTTTAGGCCCGTGTCGAGTATGATCTCACCTCTCTCATTGGTGTGGTAATGCTCAGGGTTTTCGACGGAGCCGAGCTCCTCGTCTGTGTGTGCGGACACGTCCACTGCACTCTTCTCCATCTACAATAGGCTTACGTGCCTGGCTACACAGCTTTACACAAGTACCGGTAAACAACAATCATTCTTATATACTCTCTGGCCCGGTAGATCTGCCCGTAGTGGGAAGCTCGCGATAAGATAAGAAATCGCACTTCCCCAGTTTCCTAAAGGGGAAACACTGTAGAAGTCCTAAATTGCGCCATCCTTTCCAATTGAGACCCAAAACCGACTGTTAAAATACGCCAAGAGCTCGCCAGCCTTTAGACGCGCCGAGTCTCGAGCTGGGCAGGGCGCTTTCACACCCTTAGATAAGGCTTCGGTCTGCGCGCACTATGTGGAGGATAGACTTGTCGTGAATTAAAATAATTAGAGTGGGAAAAAGGCATTATCTTCTCATAGCTCGTTAGTGATTAAGTTCATATTTTCACGTTGTAACAGGCCCGCTGGAGCCACGCTTTCACGCCTCTTTCTGTGCTCAGCTGTGTGTAGACGTTGCGGGTGTTTGCGTCCAGTGAGGAAGAGCCCTTGAGCTGGGCCATCATCCGTTGCACTCTCCACTCCCTGTAAGGGATCAGGATCAGGAACGCCGCAACGTAGACACACCCAACGTACAGCTGGCAGTGGAAGTACGGGTTTCTGTGTGGGAGATTGTAGTCCCTGAGGTCTAATGCGATGATCTCCGAGACCAGCACAGATGTGCCAACGAAGATGTTGACATAACTGAACGCAGCTGGGAACTTGTTGAGTCCCACGACATCCACAGTGAGTGGAACGACGTTGACGGAGGAAACACCACAGAATAGGCCCAGCAGGACTGAAAATGCGACTAAAGATGCGTAGTTCGTGAGGTTGATCCAGAAGACAAACACCATCACACATGTCCACAGTATAGCCATCATGGTGAAGTTGACACGGCCAAACACTTCCGAGAGCATGCCTATCAGTGGCCGTCCAAAGCCTTGTGATAGGTTCAATACCACGGTGATGATTGTTGCCTGGTTAGAGGACAAGCCGAGGGAGACGGCATAATTAGATAGAGAGAAAAGACAGATGGAATACGACATCGTGGAGAGGAAAGCCCATATCATAACAAGCTGCAGAGGGAAAGACTTTATCATTCTCCAGTCATAGACACCTTTCAGGATCTCCACGACACCCGTATCCTCCGTCTTGAACTTTGAGTTTTTCGGAGTTCTCACCTTAACGAGGAACATCGTCACTACACACATCACAGTGGAGATGATTCCCAGGGCTCTTAAAGCCCATTTTTGGTCACCAGTTTTTTGAATTAGTGCATTGTTGACCAGAGAGAAAGTCATACCACCGAGTCCCAGCCCCATATGGGAGAACCCGTTGGCAACGGCCCTCTTTTTCAAGAACCACGAGGGCAGCACAATCGAGTTGGCACCAAAGATAATACCGAACGATAGACCAAGAAGAACACCTTGTGTCGCTTGTAACTGGCCTATCGTCGTTGCGAAACTCGCACCAATGTAAGCAGCAAGCTGTATCACGATACCAATCGACAGCGTAGTCTTATAGCCAAGCTTGAACAGCATCACCGATGCGAGTGACATTGTCCCCAAAGTGAAAAAATTTAGTAGGCCAATGATGAGGGCATAATCTGTAGCAGAGGCGCCTGGGAACTCGTCGTTCTCCAGGAAAAACGATAGCATAACACCAAAGGAGCTATTGGAACCCCACGTCGCAAAGTTCATTGCACTTATACAAGCGCAGCACACCCATCCGTAGCCTCCGTCCGGTGGAGCATCAATGTAGTCTTCCTCATTGAAGGCTCCGTTGAAGTCCTCCGCAGTCGGGACGGTCTTCTCTGAAGACTCGAGCTCTTTCATCTTATCCTTGGACACCATTGGAGTACAAAGAGAACAGCACACTCCTCGAGACGTCTCAATAGGACCCCGACCCACCACCACCGAGAGATGAGTAATCATTTTGGGTCGTGAGTATTACAGTGGTGCCCCTACCGAGATGGAAAAGGCCGTTTCCCCGACCGCGAATTCGCGCAATTTTTGGCGCTTTTCGGCGGAGACCCCAAAAGCGGGGCCTGGGTCTAAGTCCAACTATTTGTGTAACTTAACACAAAGAAAGCACATATAGACCACCAACGATGAGGCTCTACAGAGCGTTGAGATCTGCGCACGTGCTCGTGAAGAGCTCCACGGGCAACCCCACGGGTATTGCCGGGATCAAGCAGCACCCGAATCCGAGACCAGCACTCGCTGAGGTGTACAGGGCTACGCTCGACTTCCTCCACCATGAGGTCCCTGACGAGAGCGTCTATAAGAAGTCTGTGATGAACTTCACTGCTAAGCGGCTCGAGATCGTGGAGCAGAACGAGGACGTTGCGCAGATTGAGTCGCAGATCGGGAACGGGCTCATCGAGGAGCTGCTGCTACAGGCAGCTGAGGAGCTTGAGCTAGCAAAGAAGATGAAGTCGTGGGAATCATGGGACGAGCTAGAGGAGAAGCCGTTGCCAGACCAGTGGGTCTACTTCGGCAAGCCGATCTGAGGTCTACCACGGTGGATTGGTTCTTATTTATATATTTATTGATATTTATTAATACGAGTTATTTATTTGCGTGGACACATGTATGGGCCTCTGTAGCACTGGGCTCACTGTGGCTTCACTACATCTATCGGACAAAGGTCAAGTATGATTAACAACTTTCATGAGATCAACCGTAAATAGAAAACACAAAATCATGGATACAAAAAGAGGATGAGGAAGTGAATGGGTAGCTAGTGCTGTAACTCCCGGATCAACAGCAGCCACTGGAGTTGGAGCTGCTGGAGGCTCCGACGTTGACACCACCGTTGCCCTCTGTGGCGTTCAGGGCATCAGCGTTCTTCTCCAGGATGATTCTGGCCAACTGGAAGAACAGCTCATCAACGTTCTCGCTGGTCTTAGCACTGGCCTCCAGGAACGGGATGCCGAGCTCTTTGGCGAGAGCAGCACCCTGGTCGTACTGCACAACACGCAGGTCGGTCTCGTCGCTCTTGTTGCCGACGAGGATCAGCTGTGTGTCGTCGTTGGCGTGCTGGTGCACCGTCTGGAACCAGTTTCTCACGTTCTCAAAAGTACGCTCATCGGTGACGTCGTACACCAGGATGATACCGGACGCGCCCCTGTAGTACGCAGTGGTGATGGTTCTGAAGCGCTCCTGCCCGGCCGTGTCCCACACCTGGAGCTTGATTCTCTTGCCCTCGATCTCGATGGTTCTGATCTTGAAGTCGATCCCGATGGTGGCGGTGAAACTGGGCTTGAACTTGTCCTCGACGAATCTCAGCAGGAGACACGACTTGCCCACGCCGGAGTCGCCGACAAGGAGCAGCTTGAGGATCGAGTCGTACGCTCTGGAAGGTGTTCTGGTAGCCATTTTGGTGGGTGGTGAGGATGTGGTGATAGGAGGTGAGCAACGCGTGTTAACCGTTTCAAAAGAGGAATTGCGCGACGCTGCCATTCCGGCGTGTCACTAGGTCTGCCATTTCGCGCGTGCCACTAGGTCTGCCATTTCGCGCGTGCCACTAAACGGTCTGCCACCGCCGCACGTGCCACTAAGCGCTCGGTGAAAAAACGGACTCATCGACGGTGAGCCTATAGTCTATAGACACTATAGACCCACTAAACCCACTAGACACTCTACAGCCCACCCAGCATGCCTACGATCGCCGTCGACAAAGCCGACCTCTTCGCGCTCCTCGGCAAGGAGTACACCACGCACGACTTCGACGAGCTCTGCTTCGAGTTCGGCATCGAGCTCGACGAGGACACCACCGACGAGTGTGCAAAGACCGGCGAGCGTCCACAGTACAAGATCGAGATCCCAGCCAACCGCTACGACATGCTGTGCATCGAGGGTATCGCCCAGGCGCTGAACGAGTTCCTCGGCAACCAGCAGCAGCCGCAGTTCCACTACTCGCCTGCGAAGCCCCAGATCACGCTCACCGTCGATGAGTCCACCACAGCCGGTAGACCCTACGCAGCGGGCGCTATTCTGAGAGACATCACCTTCACAGAGAGATCGTACCAGTCGTTCATCTCGCTGCAGGACAAGCTCCACTCGAACCTGTGCCGTAACAGAACGCTGGTTGCGATGGGCACGCACGACCTCGACACACTGAGCCCTCCATTCACCTACTCCTTCATGAGCAAAGAGGACATTGCGTTTGTTCCTCTGAACCAGAAGAGAACCGTCACCGGCGACGAGTTCGTCGAGTTCTACAAGAAGGACAAGAACCTCGGCAAGTTCGTCCACATCATCGAGGACTTCGACAAGTACCCGATCATCACCGACGCCAAGGGCACCATTGCGTCCCTGCCTCCGATCATCAACTCCGAGCACAGCAAGATCTCGCTCAACACCAAGAACATCTTCATCGAGATCACGGCCACCGACAAGACCAAGGCCGAGATCGTCATCAACCAGCTGGTCGCCATGTTCTCCGGCTACTGCGGTGACAAGTTCTCTGTCGAGCCGGTCCAGGTCGTCTCCGAGCACAACGGTGAGTCCAGGGTCACACCACAGCTCGCTAAGAGAACCATGAGTGCCGAGAAGGACTACATCAACAGCTGTCTGGGTCTGGAGCTCTCGTCAGAGCAGATCTGTGCGCTTTTGAAGAAGATGTCGCTGATCTCCGAGCCGTCTGCCAAGGACTCCAACCTCATTGACGTTGTCATTCCAATCACAAGACCAGACATCCTCCACCAGGCTGACATCATGGAGGACGCTGCCATCGGCTACGGCTACAACAAGCTGCCAAAGGTGAAGATCCCAGCTGACGACTGTGTTGCACAGCCATTGCCAATCAACAAGGTGTCTGATATCCTGAGAAACGCTTCTGCCCAGGCCGGCTGGTTGGAGGTGATGCCTTTGACGTTGTGTTCCCACGACGAGAACTTCAAGTTCTTGCACAACGAGGACGACTCCAAGGCCGTCAAGCTCGCCAACCCTAAGACTGCTGAGTACCAGGTTGTTAGAACCTCGCTGATTCCAGGTATCCTGAAGACCATCCGTGAGAACAGAGACCACGCCCTCCCAATCAAGGTCTTCGAGGCTGGTGATGTCGTCTACAAGGACATGTCTTTGGAGAGACGTGCTTTCAACGAGAGACACTGGGCTGCTGTTTACGCTGGTAAGACCTCTGGCTTCGAGTACCCTCAGGGTCTTCTTGGAAAGATCATGCAGACCATGAGAGCACCTTGGATCGCAGAGCCGTCCAAGTCCACCGACAAGGGCTACTGGATCGAGGAGGACAAGGAAAACAAGATGTTCTTCCCAGGCAGAGGAGCCAAGATCTTCTACAGACACAAGAACGGCGAGAAGGCCAGCGTGATCGGCTCAATTGGTGTTTTGCATCCAAAGGTTATGAACAACTTTGAGATTCCTTACGCTGCCACGGCCGTTGAGATTAATGCTGAGGTTTTCCTCTGAGAGTTTGTTTAGTTGTGAATATAGATGGTTGAACCGTGATTATATAAGTTACTTGAACATCTGTAGATAAATCAAATGCTATTTCATTACGACATATATATGCAACATTATTGATGTAATACATCTTTAACCAAATGTCATGGTGATATTTTCTCCTGAAGGTAGCTCGTTCCCGAATTCATCATATGTATGCTCTGCTTTTGGCTCTTCCTCTCCAGTGTGTTCGCTCTCTTCATTGACAATAGATCTAGCAGCATCATTGGAAACTTCGACTTCCTCCTTATCGTCAGCACAGGCTAATTCATCTTCAATGTCAGACAATTCAGCGAGACCAATACCACTATCCCGCTTATCTGTCTCTTCTGGCACGTCATACTCAGCAGATTTGTCAATCTTCATCTGTTCTACTTTATCCATGACCTTGTCGACATCAAATTCCTGCAATGACCCAGCAGATGCAGTGGACTTGCGTGAAATCGTCTCTTGACTGCTATTTCGAGACTCAGAGTAAATCTCCCACCATTCTTTCTTCTTTGGTTTCATCCATTTGGAGAACAAGCTGTTCCTTTTAGAGGACGAGCCTTCTTGCTCCAATAGCTTTCTTGCTTCATCAAACTCAGATATCAGCTTTCTCTGACGCTCAGTCGCTTCAGGATCTGGCTCATCAATCTCAACAAACTCCTCAGAAAGAACGCGGAATCCCATCTTCTTCAAGAGCTTGGGCATCGCCGTACGATATCCCATGTGGCCTTCAACAAGATCTGTACAATTGAAGTTCTCAATTCCATCAATATCTTCAATCGGAGATAATCCAGCGACTCTTCGCAGGCCACCACTTGTGGCTCTGAAGAGGTAGCCGAGAATCCAATCCTTCTTGGAATAAGCGTTTAAGAACTTACCAGAAACAGCAGATCTAGCAAGCATTAGCTGTTCACGAGAACCAACAACCGGGGCACCAAAGATGATGACGTCCTCGACCAGGCCATATGCACCTCTTTTGGCCAGCTCTAACAAGCACGAATAGATGACTCTGGAACCGATGGAAAAGCCGATCAATGTTACAGGACGTTCACCCAAGTTTCTAGCAATAAGTGTATCAGCAAGGATGAGGCCAGCTTTCCAGGCACGATCAAGAGAGACGTTCCAAGGATTGTCAATGATATATTTGAGTTTGGAGAGTGCCATCGGTAATTGAAGAGCACTCATCAGACCCATGAGAATGGTCGCACCCAATATCTGCTGAATCGACTGTGTTAAGACTTCAGAGGCCAGAATACCAATGGTCTCACCCATGGATTGAAGCATCTCAGGTTCCCATAATACGGAATATAAGTCTCCCATAACTGGGTCGACCGTGGAGAATGGAAGTCTCACGTCATCAGATTTACTGTTCATCCATCCGGAGACGGTAATAATGAGGTTAGTTCTCTTGTTGTTATGCAATGGAACGAACTCGAAGGTCTTAACATCACCAACTCTCTTGAGCATACCGGTGGAGCCAGCTCTTGCACCGATGAGTGTACTGCTCACTGCAATGATCGAAGTACCACCTGCACCGGCAAGAAATCCAGCAGTACCACCGATACCAATAGTAGACAGACCAGCTGCAATACCAGCACCGATGACAGGGGCAAGCAATCCTCCACTGAGACCAAGGATCAGTGAGCCACCGACGGTGGCTAAGCCAACGTACATATACTTCTTTCTCTTGGCTAATTTAGTTCTGTTCTTCAAGATATCTTTTTCATTCCAGACTTCTTCAGAAGTGTCTTCAAGTTCCAGTGCCTCTGTTATTCTTCTTTCGAACTGATAGACATCCAAGGGCTCAACACCCAAATGTTCAGCAAAGTGTAGAAGAAGAGTTCTGGAACGAGCATCATAGACAGAGTCAGATATAAGCATTAGAAACAGGTCGCAAATGACAGTCCAGCGAACATCAACTTCTAGTGTCTGGTCATTCTTGGTATCTTCTGGTCGCATGATACCTTCTTTGGACTTTTCAATCGTAACATTGTCTTGATCCTTTTCGAAAGCCGGATTATCGATAACAGACGTCCTCTTTAGTGAACGTGCGAGATCCTCTGGATCGATACTGTGAGACACCAGCGACTCCATCATCTTCACCTCCTCCTCGGGGATATCAAGATGGTAGTAGATCCTGTTCATCATCTTGGCTTGCCAGAAACCCATGCTTGACTGTGCAACGTGCATCCTCTTGATGAACTTGGACTTACCGGACTTTGCTGTCTTCGTAACGCCCCATTTCGCCAGTGACGTAGCCATATCTGTCATCACCAGCTTTACAAGACCCGTATAGGCGAGTCTCTCAGAGTCTCTCAGCAAGTCCTTTGTGGTGTTCAGTTGGTCAGCAGCAGTATGGCTCTCTGTGAAGAGATCCTCATCAATGTCATCATAAGTATCGTCATCCTCATTGTCTGAGTGTAGTAAGGAGCCGGCTTTGGTTTTGGACGTGTTTGAGGCCTTGAACAGAAACTCAGTCTTTGCATTGGACTCCTGGTACTTAGCAGCCTGTTCTTCTGCAGCGATCTTCGTGTATCCAAAGGTCGACGCGGACACATCGTGGAGATCAGCTGTCGATGGGGTTTTAACAACAAGCACCTCGCCTTTCTCGCCGAACACCTCGTTGTCATTGGCTGTTTCCATCTCCAGCCAGTCGTCATCTTCAAGATCAACACTGAGGTTGACTGCGTGGCTTTGATCGGGCTCTTGCGATTGTTCTTCAATGGTGTGTTCAATGTTCTCAGTGGGTGTTTCATCCACACGGACTTCAGACTCTCGTGCTATCGTGTTGACATTACCACCGCTTAGATCAAACTCAACGTAGCCCTGGGAAACGGGCTCTTCCTGGTCCTTCTGTTGTTCTAATGACATTACTGCGTCTTAAGTCACCTGGAAGGTGTAGTGACGAGTGGGAGACCCAAAAGGAGGCCAAAGCGAGCACAAATTGGACAGTCACGTAGAGCAGTGACCAGCAGTCTCCAATGAACACACTATCAGCACCGTGCGCTTTCCCTCTAGTAGGCAGCTGATTAACTAAGTACCTTTGGCATACCGGTGATGGTATATGACAGCACACTTTGGCAGAAGATGCAGGGCTCGTAACACCGCCCAATGCGGTATGGTTGTGACCACTGGCCCACCCGCACACCAAGTGACCGTTCGCGGAAGTGGTAGGGGCCACACCGCAGACCCACGCGGGCGCCCAAGCGTGAAGCTTTAAATTTTTCACCGTCAAACTTCTCTCTCCTTCCCACAACGACTACTACACCACCACTCTAATACAAAAATGGCTCCAATTGTATGTACTTCCGTTTAACTCAGCGGGCTTCCTGGCTGAGAGTGTTACGATGTGTGCTTGTTTAATTGTCTAGGCTACTTCATTCCCTTCTCTGGCTATATGGGCTTTGCTGAATTTTACAACCACTAGTGGTTGTAATAGCAGTAGGCTTTGAGTACTAACACGAAAACAGACCAACAAGAAGGCTAAGGTTGTCAAGAAGTTCACCGTTGACGTTTCCGCTCCAACCGAGAACGGTGTCTTCGACCCATCCTCTTACGTCAAGTACTTGAACGACAAGATCAAAGTTGAGGGTATCGTTGGTAACCTTGGTAACGACATCACCATTGAGGAGTCTGGTAACACCGTCACCGTTGTCTCTTCTACCAAGTTCTCTGGTAAGTACTTGAAGTACCTCACCAAGAAGTACTTGAAGAAGAACCAGATCAGAGACTGGATCAGATTCGTCTCCGTCAAGCAGAACTCTTACAAGTTGACTTTCTACTCTGTTGCTGCTGACGAGGAGGACGAGGAGTAAATTAATTAATTGATGGTTATCTTGCGATGATACATTTAGTTAGTTGATTGTCTCTGTTTTTTTCTTTGCTTTCTAATGTTTTAATGGGTTTATGGGTTTTAATAATTTTGGAATAGATATCCTCAATTTGAAAGTAATTAGCTGTAGTCTACATCATTAGTCGTTGTATTAACTAGTTAGCCTGGTCATTCCGGTAAATGATTTTCTACTGGGGAATTCTAGGTGTCTGAGGTCAGACAAATAAATTGATGATGTTAAAGCTACGATTGAGGTAGACCTAGTGATTAATGCAGTTAAATAGTGACTAGATTATAGCCCATTCTATACCTTTGGCTCATTCTCACCACTCGTATTCGTTTCGGCTCGATCCTCTTCCTCCTCTTCCTCTTCCTCCTCTTCCTCTTCCTCTTCTTCTTCCTCTTCATCTTCCTCTTCATCTTCCTCTTCATCTTCCTCCTTCTCTGTGGATTTCTTTCTGTATAGCCTATAGAAGAATCTCATGTTCTCCAACTTCAATGGATACTCAAAGTCAGCACCACATCTGTACCAACAGCTGTCACTCTGGCTGATCAAGTCCCATCCACCAGACGTCTTGTCCTTTCCGAGAAGAATCGTGTCGATGAGGAACTGAATAGGGAATTTCTTCGAGCCAACAGTGATGTGACTGTAACTACCAGCACTCTCAGTTATAAGCAGCAAAGCCCCGTCTTTACACTCTGTGTTCAATCTTTGGAAGAACCTCAGTGACCCAGCACGGTCCTCTGCGAATAATTCGTTTGTAGTGAACATCAAAGTTACCAGATCAAGAGAAGCGAATTTAAGCATCGCAGTATCGCTCTTCAGCACATCAGTGTGCGTGAAGTTCATCTCAACACAGTCTGGGTTCTGGTACACCCATTTCTTCTGGATCTGGGACGTGATCTTGTTGGTGATCACTCTCCAGTCGGCGATGTCCACCAGATTGATGCTCAATTTCGTGGTATATGGCTCGGGATTATCAACCTGGCCCTGTGTGAAGATGGAGCAGAAGGCGACCAGCTCAGCACACGCACCACCACCAATAGCCAGCACGCTAGAGTCGCTCTGGGCGAGAAGCTCTCTGATTGGATGCAATGTACAGAATAGAGAAGCGTACGCCAGCGACCTGGACGGGGTCCATCTCGTGCAATAGGCCATACGTCTGTCGTCATCGCTGAAGGCCCTTATGTAGTCTCTGTTGTATAGATCACCCTTAACCGTCTGTACAAACACCTCCAGCTGTGGAGACTCGAACAGGAACTTGAAGCACTCCTGGAACAGCCTGAGCGTGTCGCTTGGTGGGAGAGCCGTCTTTGGCGATGCCTCTATAGTAGCGAGCTTGTCCTTGAGGGTGAGCTCCTCGAACGCCTGGTCGATGTCGTCTTCATCCTCTTCAATGCCGTGCTTCTCCTTGTACTTCTGAGCTCTACGACTCATCTTGTATGTGATTGTTTAATCTAAAATATATTATGGTGAAGGAAGAGAGAGCCCTAAGAAGAGTCTTCGCACAGTGCTGGTGGTGTCCGGGTGTTGGCGTCTATATAAATTCAGCTGAAAATTTTCGAGATCCTCCCATCACCGCTTTTGGAGCTCTCTTTCTACTACTCAATCTGTGCTATTTAACCACTCAGAGGGCTCTGGGCTACACCATTGGTGAACCCTCTGTCCTCTGTAGACCGGTTTCTTAGCAGATCGGCGCTCGTGTGGCAAGCTTCTTCACCCGGCCACTACGTTGATCACATGACTTGTCCTGCCTATGGTGGTTGATCGGTCAATGGGGTCAATAGGCTGGGAGAGCACCTCGGTGTTGAGGCAGGGTAGCCCCGTCGACAGATTGTAGAGAGAGTGGGGCCGGTTTTGAATTCTCAGCTTGCTGATCGAGTTCGACCACTATGGCTTCACAGCAACATATTCCTCCTCGTAGTGTAGGTTCTCTTGGACCACTGACCACCTGGGAAAAACCATGTTGCATACATCGTGTGCTTGTATAGCTATATAACGTTCTATGAACAACTCTTTGCTACTGCACTATCATTTAAATGTGTAAATTAGACCAGTAAAAACAACAACACGAGAACAAAACCAACATGACTATTAAATGTGCGACATAACAACTTAGTGGTGGAACAAACGGATTGGGTTCTCAACGTAAACTATGTCGAAGGAGTCGGCAGCAGCGAACACAGCTGAGTCCTGAACAGAACCAGATGGTGCAGCGATGTACTTGACACCGGATCTGGCAGCTCTGTAAACGTTGTCAGGGAATGGGAAGAAAGCATCAGAGGACAAGGCGACGTTTGTCAACTTGGACAACCACTCGTTCTTCTCGGCCTCGGTGAACGGAGTTGGAAGGGTCTCGAACTTGGACTCGAACTCAGTCTTCTCTGGCTCTGTAGTTGGGATCTGGCCGGTGACGAACAAGTCAATGGCATTGGACTTATCTGGTCTCTTGACACCCTTAGCCCACTTGAAGCCAAGCACCTTTGGATGCTGTCTCAACCACCAGTTATCAGCCTTCTCACCAGCGAGTCTGGTACAGTGGATTCTGGACTGCTGGCCGGCACCAAGGCCAATGACCATACCATCTTTGGCGTAACAGACAGAGTTGGACTGTGTGTACTTCAATGCAATGGTGGCGACGGTCAAGTCGATGATGGCCTGCTCTGTGAGGTCCTTGTTCTTGGAGACGGTCTCCTTGAATGTGGACTTGTTGATGATAGCATCGTTTCTCTTTTGCTGTAAAGTGATACCGTAGACCTGTCTTGATTCAGAAGAGTCTGGGGTGTAGTTAGGGTCAATTTGCAGAACACAGTATTTTCCACCCTTCTTCTTCTGCAACAACTTCAAGGCCTCTGGCTCGAAACCTGGGGCAATGACACCGTCAGACACTTCCTTGGAGATGATCTGGGCAGTTGGCAAGTCAACAATGTTAGACAGAGCGATCCAGTCACCGAAAGAGGACATTCTGTCTGCACCTCTGGCTCTGGCGTATGCATTGGCCAATGGAGACAGGTTCTCAATGTCTTGGACGAAGTACAACTTCTTCTCAGCGTCAGTCAATGGCAAACCAACAGCAGCACCAGCTGGAGAGACGTGCTTGAAAGAAGCAGCAGCTGGGAGGTTCAAAGAAGCGGAGAGCTCCTTCACCAACGGCCATGAGTTCAAAGCATCAAGCAGGTTGATGTAGCCAGGAGAGCCTGACAACACCTTGAATGGCAAGTCTCCCTGTGGAACAAAAGCCTGGGCTGGCTTCTGGTGAGGGTTGGCACCGTAACGGAGTGGTAGCTGTGACTTGCCTTCAGCGTACTGCTTTCTGAAGAAGTCGGAGATAGCAGCATCGTAGTCGGCAGTGTGCTCAAAGGCCTTCAAAGCGAACTTGTTTCTAGCGTCCTGGGAAACCTCACCAGAAGCCAATTCTTTCAAGAAGGCAGAGTAGTCGTGTGGATCGGACAGAATGGTAACTCTTGCGTGGTTCTTAGCAGCAGCTCTCAACAAGGTAACACCACCAATGTCGACTTCCTCGACGGCCTCGGCAATGGTCACGCCGATCTTGGAGATGGTCTCCTTGAATGGGTACAGGTTGCACACGACGATGTCGACCTTCTCGATCTGCTGGTCTTTCAAGTCCTGTTCATCGGAGTCGAGGTTTCTGGCGAGGATACCGCCGTGGACAGCCGGGTGCAGGGTCTTAACACGGCCACCAAGCATCTCTGGGGCGTGTGTGATGGAGGAGACGTCCTCGACTGGGAAGCCGGCCTCACGGACCATCTTAGCGGTACCACCAGAGGCGAGGATACGGACGTTGTTCTCAACAAGGCCCTTGGCGAGGTCCAGCAAGCCAGTCTTGTCGTAGACGGAGAGAATCGCGGTCTTTGTGTAAGCAGCCATTGTGTGAGCGATATGGGAGGATCTCACTGTGCTTTGTGATGGAAGAAGACGATGCAATGCAAGTTTTTTCAGTGTCTATTGCTCATGGCTTCTTCCACCAAATTAATCCAATTTTCCTCAGTCAGGCCCGCGATCTGGGGACCTCCGGGGGTGCGGGAGCGATGGTCCGGAATTGATAGAGGGCTATCTGTGTGACTCGGACCGGAACTATTGTTCTGCGTTACACTATTGTTCTACGAGTTTCAGTACACTCAAAATATCGATTCAATATATAGCAATGCCCGTGTTCTCCGTTACTCAATTCAACAAAACATACCCGAGTTTGCCCAACCAAGAGCAACACGAGTAGCCAAGGAGAGCAGAAGCACCGCACCGTAGACCAACGTCAACGGGAGTGCGCTTAAGAACGGTATCTCCACAAGGAGAGAGTGTTCTGTCTCTTCCATGTGTGGCGACGACCGGCCTTGGTGTTGTTGTATCTGTGACCCTTGTTGAGACCTCTGGACTTCTTACCAGCAGCGGTAAGACCTCTAGACTCTCTGTGCTTGTGCACTGGCTTGGCGATCCAGTTGTATCTGGCGTCACGTCTGATAGCCTTGTGCTGTGGGTCGACGAGGATGACCTCGAAGTACTTGTAGGTGGAGTCCTGGTTGACCCAGTAGGAGTTGAGGACTCTCAAGTTAGCAGCACGACGACCAACACGCTCCTCAGCGGTGGTTCTAAGGGACTTCTGGTACTTCAATTGAGAAACACCCTGGTTGGTTGGCTTACCGTAAGTAGCACCCTTTGGAACAGGTCTCTTTCTGTTACCACGTCTGACTCTGACACGGTAGATGACGAAGCCCTGCTTGGCCTTGTAACCAAGACGTCTGGCCTTGTCTGGACGAGATGGTCTGGCAGCACGGTGGATGACGTTCTTCTGTCTGTACTCCCAAACTCTGACTCTGAACAAGAATCTGTTGACATCAGACTGCTTCTTTCTCTGCAACTCTTCCAAGTACTTGTAGGCACCCATTTTAAATTAGTTAGTATATATAATCTCTTCAAGCGAGTTATCACTATGCAACGTAGTGCTTGATCAAACGGTGAAAAATTTTGTGGTGGAGCGGAGGAGCACCCTTGGCGCGAAAACTGGTACGCGCCACGCGCTCGCGATGCCCGGAGCTTCTAGGGCAGCACTTCGGTTTCTTGGATCACGTGCTCTGAATTAGGGCAGGTCGATTCTTCGCGAGAGCGCCATTGACCGCCAATGACGTCAAATGCAGGGATCCTCAGAGAATGCTGGACCAGAATGCTCAAAGTGAGGTGGAATGACATACCTACATCACAGACAGCATAGCATCTTGCGCGACATGGTCATCAGACAAAGGAGTGGATATCAAGCATGGACCTTACTCCTCCACAGCTCGGAATGTTCGCGCTCGCTGGAATGGTCGGTTGACGTCATGAAGCATTGGAGCTCAGCGCGAATCGTACTCCCTCAGTGGGGGCAATTGGGTGATTTAACACCACAAGTCGTGGTCCAAGGTCGGTGCTCTTGAAAAAGGTGGTCACTGGCATTCGTCATACGCTCTAAATTTGTATTAGTAGTTTAAGAACTTCTTGAAGGTCGGCTACACACCCGGTCATTCGACTATAAGGTTCAGCCCTTTTGGGTCTCGTTCCTGCATATGTTTCTGCATGGTGATCGTCGATCGCATCATCTTGTTCCCGATGCCCATACATACCTGCTTTGTGTTGTGGCTCAGAAGGTCTTGTTACAGGTAGAACGCTACAAAACGGGATAGATTGTCGTCATTAGTGCGTTATATATGCCAGTTTCGAAGTATTCCTTTTGTGTTGCCACCAGCACAGATAGAGCTGTTTCAAGGCGAGTACCTGGGAAAAGGCATCCGTGGTGTGCGCAATCTTCCCATGTGTGTTTCTGAGCAAACGTAGAGTTGTATCGTGGATTAGAGCTCAGGCATCCGTGCCTCGCGGACAATCTTACTCCCATCTCCATTACCCCTGGCGTGCGCAACCTTCAACGTCCCTCGCCGCCCAGGGCTGTGGAACCGAGACATGCAGGAACACAAGCTCTTGTTGACACAACAAGCACACGCCCACACAACTGCGCCCCGCAAAGGTCGCAAAAGATACCGGCCATCAGCTAAGATACACATCTGAGACGTGAACTCTCCCACGTACAACAGCTTAATCTGTAACTATTAACCCCGCGAGAGGAGAGTTTGTTTCGGAGCACCCGCGCGCGACCGGCGATGACTGTATCGGAACCCCTGGCCGAGGATCCTTACGTATGCATATGGCGTTAAGGCGTCGCTCAAAAATGCCGACTCCGCTGTTTATAAATATGTAGGAACGCCCCGCCAGGTGAACACCCGGGTTAAAGCAACACAAACCAGACTGAAAATACACCAACACACCATGTCACTCCTCACAGACTCCACTATCGGCCTCGTCGCCCTCGCCACAGACGCTTCCGCATCCACACTCGCCACAACAACAAGCTCAGCATTACCGACCGCTATACTGCCCTCGTCATCGAAGACAGGGCCAACCACAGTGCAGGCCTCGACCGTATCGACGAGCATTGTGTCGAGCTTCTACTCGAATCTGGAGCTCCTCACAGACACTTCCAGCATAGCCGTCCTCGCATCTTCACAGGCTGCTGCTACGAGCGACTCCGCACTGGGTGGCTTGGACGAGGCCGCAACCACTTCCTCCGCTTCTGCGACCACAACAGCACAGACCAAGGAGAGCTCTGGTGCGGCCTCCTTTAAGCTTCCAGCTGGTGATGCGCTTAACTGGAAGCTCAAAGTGGTCGTTCCGCTCCTACTCGCCCTCCCGCTCGTGCTCTGAAGTGCCCGTACAGTTTCATGTTGTGACCTGTTCGGTGAAAATATGAAAATACAAACTATTCGCACACAGACGGAACTGCTCCATTTTCAATTCTTAAACTCATGAACACATCCATTTATTCCCATGCTTTTTTAATCATTGAAAACTTTTTTCGAGGTTGATGTTATGTCATTCGACATACACTCTCCTTCTGTATGACTTTTCACACTCGCCTCTATATGTATAAGGGGAAAATCACTATTTGCATATACCTGTTTCTATGATACTTGTAGAACTCTCTTTCAACCACCTGCGGTATGCTAGTGTCGGCTATATCTTCTTAGTTTACAGAGTCCCAAGGAAACGGTCTTCTATATGCAGTCTTCAGCTACTAATTAAAGTTCAGCTACTAATCAAAGCAACTCTACATTAAAGTTAAGCTACTAATCAAAGTTTAGCTACTACGAAATGCTCAGTTATTGGCACATATATCAACTACAACATGAAACATTAGCATTTGAATAGTCTTTTAATTAAAAGCCAACCTATATATACGACAGAAACCAAAAAATATTACCAACAGTTGGAACGATACCAGAACGTTCTTTTTCAATTCATTAAAACAGTGTCATGAAATGCAAAGCGAGATATGCAAGAGAAATGAGAGGAAAGTGCATCTCTTACAAACCCATAAGAACAGCTGGAGCGGCCATAAGAGCACCAATGACAGCACCAGACTTCCAGTTCAAGTTCAAAGCAACGGCACCAGAGTCAGAAGAGGTTGTGGTGGAGTTGGAAGCGTTGGAAACGTTGGCAGCAGCGTAAACGACAGCAGCAGTTGGGACAAGGGAAAGAGTCTGGACCATTTTGAAAGTGTTTGTTGTGTAGTTTTTTGTGAAGATACAAGAGAAGTTTACTTGATGATGATATAAAAATAAGTTGAATTAAATGAGTCCAAGGTACGGGGCAGAGCCTGGTATTTATAGACCAACGCATCCATGAAGTTGGATAAGATCCTACGCGACCGCTGTTCTTAAAATAGCATTGGCGCGTCATCACTAACAATTACATTTCCCGATTCGGCCACCAGCACGCCACACACACCTTGACACAATATAAGCCATTTCATTATGAAGGGTTAGAAGTGGACGTCAAAGTAAGGCAATTGGGGTTCCACGATTATCACGCTACTGTGAGTTGTATTCTTTTTCCTTACTTGAGCCTGATGCATGAATTCGTGTAAAACCATGAACAGTGGAGCTTGTGGCCTCAAAGAGCCCAGGCCTCTACCATTATTGTTCTTTGATCGATTACCATCCCCTGGCAGATCTCACTAGCCTATTTTTAGCCAAGGCTTTCGAGTTCGTCTCTCATCTCATGTCACAAATCTGATCCAAGTCCCAACTAGGAAATTTGTCAACAAAGCAGACTATACGCTGAATTACACGTTCGTAGATCAGATGGCTGGTTAATTTAACATCATCTATACAGGATCTTAGAGCAGAATGTATGGACAAGACTTGTGTGAAACATTAGTACAAACAATTGCCATTTATTGCACAATAATTACAATCACCCATTCGGGCCTACTCGGTGTGTGCGTACCATATTTTTAACACCCACCTTTCCGCGAATATCATCTATAGCAGTCCCATATTTTTGGTGGTGTACGGATGTTCCGGTCTCTTTTTTTTCGCGGTCCCCCTCCCCCTGGCGCATCGTAGCCGGGCGCGGAGAGTGAAAAAAAACTATTATGTCTCGACAAGTACACCACGTCTCAAGAGAGGTTCTTGTTCTAGCAGGTTAACCCTTTAAATATCCTTTCTACAAATCAAGTCGAAATGGCAGGTGTCCGTGAAAAGAAAGCTGAGTACTTCACCAAGTTGAGAGAGCTCCTCGAGGAGTACAAGTCCATCTTCGTTGTTGGTGTCGACAACGTCTCCTCCCAGCAGTTGCACCAGGTCAGAAAGACCTTGAGAGGTAAGGCTGTTGTCCTCATGGGTAAGAACACCATGATCAGACGTGCCATCCGTGGTTTCTTGTCTGACTTGCCAGAGTTCGAGAAGTTGTTGCCATTCATCAGAGGTAACGTCGGTTTCATCTTCACCAACGCTGACTTGAAGGAGATCAGAGACACTGTCTTGGAGAACAAGGTTGCTGCTCCAGCCCGTGCTGGTGCCGTTGCTCCAGAGGACGTCTGGGTTCCAGCCACCAACACCGGTATGGAGCCAGGTAAGACCTCTTTCTTCCAGGCCCTTGGTGTTCCAACCAAGATTACCAGAGGTACCATTGAGATTACCTCTGACGTTAAGGTCGTCGCTGCCGGTACCAAGGTCGGTCCATCTGAGGCTGCTTTGCTTAACTTGTTGGACATCTCTCCATTCTCTTACGGTTTGACCATCGTCCAGGTTTACGACAACGGTCAGATCTTCCCAGCCTCCATCTTGGACATCACCGATGATGAGTTGGTCGGTCACTTCGTCTCCGCCATCAACACCATCGCTTCCATCTCCTTGGCTGTTTCCTACCCAACCTTGCCATCTGTTGGTCACTCCGTTGTCAACTCCTACAAGAACTTGCTCGCTGTTGCCATTGCTTCCAAGTTCGTCTTCCCAGAGATTGAGGAGCTCGTTGACCGTATCGAGAACCCAGACAAGTACGCTTCCGCTGCTCCAGCTGCTGCTGCTGCTTCTGCTTCTTCTGAGGCCGCTCCAGCCGAGGCTGAGGCCGAGGAGGAGGAGTCTGAGGACGACGACATGGGATTCGGTTTGTTCGACTAAACACCTTGTTAGATTAATTTAGTTTAATTTATCTTCTTAATCCACAGTAGATAAGGGTCCAGCGCGGTGCCCAGTAATTTTCGGTCCGGACCGCAAGTCACTAATTCCCGGCACAGCCAAGTGCTGGGCCCTTAAAAGGGGCGATTGCGCCGCCCCCATTTGCCACACTAATCGACCATACACACAACATATCACCATGAGTGAGAAGCAGACGCCGACTGTTCCTGAAGGGTGGAAGGCGGTCTTTGACGACCAGTGAGTTGCGCTGATTTATGGGCGATGGCCATATCACCGGATCGCTAACCAAAGCAGGTACAAGACATGGTTCTACGTTGATTTGAAGACCAAAGCGTCGCAGTGGGAAGCCCCACCGGGCACGACGTTCCCGGGCCAGGCTGAGGAGCCACCAGCATACAGCCCACCAGCTGGAACCCCACCAGCTAGAGCTCAGCAACCACAACAGCAGCAGCAACCACAGCAGCAACAGAGATTTGGTGGTTCACAACAGCAGTACTACCAGCAAATGCCTCAGCAAGGTTACCCACAACAGGGTTATCCACAGGCTTACCCACAGGCTTACCCACAACAGGCGTATCCTCCGCAGCAACAGTACTATGCCCAGCAGCAGCAACGTCCTAGCCGTTTCGGTGGAATGGGTGGTATGGGCATGGGTGTAGCAGGTATGGGTGCTGGTCTGCTTGGTGGTGTATTGCTTGCTGATGCGATGCAACCAGATGTGGTTGTGAACGACTACGGTGGAGGTGACTATGGTGGTGGAGACTTCGGTGGTGGTGACTTCGGTGGTGGTGACTTTGGTGGTGGAGACTTCTGATGGAGCCTCGAAGCTGGTTCCGTATATAGTGTGGTGCATATATCTAAGTACTTACACAGGTGTAGATGTGACTACTTTTACACATGTGTAGATGATGTGCTATTACACGGCTGTGTAGATGATCTGCTATCATGTGAAGATTTGTGCTATCGGCGGCCACTGAGCATCACACGAGCGCAAGGAATAACATAAGGGACGAGTCGTTATCCATTAGTGCACGCTACGCTGTGAGCTACACAGTGATGTCTCTGATAATGCCTCTGATGAAGTGTGATTAGCCCTCTGTTGGCACGGTTCAGATGGCATACATCTACATGAGCTTGATAGTGAACGGTACGCAAGGCTTCCCAGAGGCACACGATCTAGACAGGCCTATCAAAACATTACCTGATACTTGTTTAGCCCAATAATGAAAGCTCTGATGTTAGAACCTATAGTAGAGGATAGCGGCGAATCGGCCTTAAACCGGCCCAAGAGCCCGCAAGGCCCGCAACCTCCGAGATGTGCCGAAGGTTCCGGCAACAAGCTCTTCAGGCTTGGAACCGGGTTCCATAGAGGGAAAAATGAGCTATATAATTAAGTGACAAAGACTATAAACTAGACGTGCCGTGCTGTGTTTAGCTCTTTCCCCATTAGAGATACGATCGACCCCCGCTAATCACTGGCATACACAAGGACCATGCCAAATCTCTTGCCGAAGCTGAGCTTCCGTAAACTATCAGTCCACGACAAAACCGAGCCCGGCACCAGCGAACCAGGTGGCAAAGGGTTGTTTATCAACACGGACAGCCGTTCGATTCGGTCTTCTACAAACACCTCTCGAAGCTCTACAACGGGGACGCACATCCCAGTGGTGAAGTCACCCGACTGGGAGGTGAGATACGACCCAACACTGTGTGTATACTACTTCTTCAACACAAAGACGAGCGAGACCCAGTTCGACCATCCGGACGAGGTTGTTTCGCCCCTGGCGTCGCCCGTGACGGTGTCTAAGAGTCCCGACGATGAGCACCGTAAGCTATTCAGCTCATCGCTGAAACGGTCTCTGTCGCCCCGGTTCATTGGCTCGGGACTGAGAAGGTCGATATCATCGGCGAAGCCGAGATCACCAACACAGCAAAGCCACGATACGGCACACGAAGACGACGGTGACGAGGATGAGGACGACGACGTCGAGGAGTTCAAAAGGCAGCTTGACTTGGAAATGCAAAACTACGAGAGTGAAAGGCTACACAGCGACATTTGATGATGACATGAGCATTAACTTCACCTAATGATACTAATTTTGAAATGACGTGTACGACATTGTAAATAAACATCAAAACACTTACTAGACGTATTGCAGCGATGCTTTACTAGACGTCTGCGATGCTATATCAAGCTTTTCTCTTTCTCTGAGTACCACTCTTGGCCTTGGTGCCTGTAGACGTTGTGGACGGAGTCTTCTCACCGTTCTGCGCTTCCTTCTTCTGCTCGAGCTCCTGGATAGCGTCCAGCTCCCCGATGAACCATGTTAGAATACCCCACAGCAGCAGAGAGAGCACAAGCAAGTTGATGATGTGGATCGACTTGGTGAGGAAGGCGAAGATGCTCAGAGTGAGCACAAGCACTGCGAAGGTCACGTGTGTCGCAAGCACCAGCGTCGGCGTGGTTCCCGGCGTGAAGATCGACTGCCACAGCTCTGTAGTGAACTGGATCATTGTGCTTGTTATGGATGTGTACTGTTAAGGCTTCACTAGGGAACACGTTGAAGCGATGAGTTCTCTCAAACATTCGCGCCCACCCCTGAGACTTGTTGGTTCGATCACAGCGATTAGATAGCCATAGCGGGAAACACCACGCAAAACCAGGCTAAGCATGTCGAAATTTGCGCCCAAAGTCGCCGTCGAGCTTGATCCACCAAGAGACGACCCGTTCACGAGGGCACAGCTCGCAGAGTACAATGGTGAGCACGCTACCGCTTTTGTACCGCACGATGACACTAACCCGCAACAGGCACAACGAGACCACAACGGTACATCGCAATTAAGGGCACGGTGTTTGACGTGACGAAGAACGTAGCAGCGTACGGGCCCGGAACCAAGTACAGTGCGCTAGTCGGCAAGGACGCTAGCAGGGCTCTGGGGAAGTCGAGCCTACACGACGAGGACACAGACCCTTCAGTGAGCCACGACACGACGGGCTTCACGGAGAGACAGTTCAAGGTGCTGGACGACTGGTACTCGTTCTTTGTTCAGAGGTGTGTATATGTTCCCATCCCATAATGTTTTCATAATTCCCCATGTTCATACTAACACGCCCAGGTACAACATCGTCGGGAGGGTCGTTGATCTCTAGCGTCGCTCTCTAGTGATCTGTAGGGCCGCCCACATAACGTATAACGAATAAATACTCTTTCCTCTTGTGGCCATCTAGTCCAGTCTAGTCTGACCTTGAATAAAGTTCTAATCCGTGTTTCTCGGGTTACCCCATTATTAGCCTACTCGCTTACTCACCCGGCTTGGCCGTTGCTGCCGCCGCTTAAAAAAAAGTCCAGCAGTTTCACTGCTCGGCAAGCTGTTTTGATGGAGCACGGCCCGTCTAAAGCAGCCACAACAACGACTCTCGCTAATAACAGGGCACCAACCACCAGCACGGATACCTGTCCCCTCTGTTCCACCCTCGTACCCTTTTTATCCGCTACGTGAACGCCATTGTACGACCCGGGCCCTGCCGATCTCATCACAACACCCACGCTGTGCTAGCAAACACTCGCTCTCCCGCTTAGAAGACGATGCACGCGGCCAAGCCCTACTCAAACACACCTAACGGTGCTCTCCGGAACCAGCTGCTATCCAATGACGTTGGCAGCATCGACGTGCGCCACGAGACGCCCATCAACGGGCCGAGATCATCCTACCCACAACAACAGTACTACGCTCCACAGTACTACCCTCCTCCCAACGGGTTCACACCGCCACTGCAGCAGCCCCGGTCGAGACGGTCGTCCATCGTCAGCAACAGCTCCAACTTCAACATCATGAAGTTCGGCCGCAAGAAGAAGAGCGCGCCCGCTGGCGACGACGACGACGACGAAGACGGCAAGGACGTTATTGTTGATGCATCGACGGTGTCTATGATGTCGTTCGACGACCTGAGCTCGCTGAGAGACCGTGGCCGGTACGGGATGCAGCAGCAGACGTTCGACACTGCGCCAATTATACCGACTATCCACACTCAGGGTACGAGACCTAATGCCAATGCGTCCAGTACTCAGTACAGAAAGCAGATGACCGCAATGAAAAAGCAAGCATATACCCAGGCCAGCAAGATGGCCAAGGGTGGAGACCCACGCGCAATGTCGCTACAGGCTCCGGGGAACCCGTACTTTGAAGGCCCAGGCTCGAGATCTAACTCTTTCACAAACCAGGCTCCTCCACAATTCATGGCCGGTCCACCACCACATCCAGGCTCGGGACCAGGCTCAAGAGCAAACTCATTGACACATCTCCCACCAAATATCAGTGCAGGCCCAAGAGCGTACTCGCTAACCACGAACCCCTACCAGCAGCAGAAACAGTACCCTCCACAACGGATGGGTAACGGCCCACCAATGATGGCTAATGGCCCACCAAGAGGGCCTATTGCTCCCGGTGCACCAATGGCTGGACCTGCCTACAGGCCTCAGCAGAGACCTCATCCCCAGGCGTATCCACCTTCACAAAACACACACAGACTCTCAGCTCCTAGTATTCCATCACCACTGAGTGGTGCTCCACCAGCACAGCAGAGACAGCCATTACCTCAGCAGTCACCGCAACGCCAGTCTGCTCCACAGTTCCCACCGCAAGGTCAATATCAGGATGCTCACAATGGTTCCTCGGAGATGTTGCAGAGACAGACACTGCAGCCACAGCAAAGTCACAACCAGGCTACTCTGCAACCATCTCAGCAGATGGTCCAGCCTCAAAGAACCTCTGTGTACTCTATCTCTGAGGAAGAACCGGGACAAGACCGAGAAGTGTCACCACACTCAAGACTTGACCCGAAGTCCAAGTACGCCACTGGTGAAAATCATCACTTTTTGGCTGAGAAGACCATCACACCAGGTGACAACACGACTACTTCTTTGAACGACACTTCGCTGCCGAATGGTGAGTCCACACCGTCGCCAGATGTTGCGAGAACAAATGCAGTTTCTACTCAGAGTGAAGAGACGTCTCCTTCCAAGCTTCCTAGAATCAAGGCCTTGCCACGTTTGAGTGTTTTAAGTATTAGAGACGATAATGAGGATGATGATGTTGACCTTCAGAAACAGAGAGTACTGGAGCCTGTGCATGAAGACTCCGTTGCTCAGTCTTTCCCACGTTCTGTCACTCCAAATGAATCAGAAAGTTACTTCCAAAGTCAAGAGAGGTCCCCACAGAGAAAACTCACTTCCTCGAGAATTTCGCCACACAAGAATCACAAGAACGCTGTTTCCATATCTTCTATGAGCGAATACTCTACTGTCAGTGATGCCAATTCTCCGGAGCGTAATGAAAACTCTCGTAAAATGTATCAGGTGGCACAAGCTTCCAATACAAACAACGATGTCTTTGTTACTGCTTCTCAATTCTCATTCATGGATCATCAAAAGAGAGCATCGGTAACCAGCAGTGTCGTTTCTGACCCAGACGCAACTCCAAAGTTAATCAACCGCAGATCTATTGATGATCAGGCATCCATAAAGTCTTCTGGATCTCTAAAAGGATTTTTCAAAAGTCTCTCATTGCAAAAGAGAAAAGAGAAAAAGGAATCAAATGGGGATGTCTTTGAACCAGTTGTCAAGCAAATTCCTATCAATAACCAGGAGAGTGAAAGTAAAGACATTCCTATGAAAGAATCCGAGATCTCTAGCGACTCAACCAATGAGAGTTCTTTGGAGTCCAAGCCAACCACGCTTGCTGAGTCCTTCGTTCCACAGGTTCAACCAAAGTCGAAGCTGGGATTAACAGTTGAGCAGTTGGGTATCATGGAAGACAAAAGCTCCATAATGAGAGAGCTGGACATTGTTTCTCGTGAACTTGCAGCATCCATTCAGAGAGAGATTGGGTTGGAAAGCAGGGCAAATGACCGGGAATACTTGTCAGAGTCTTTAGAGAAGACGGAATTGCTACAGCAGCTGAACAGTGAACGTAAGAAGAGATATATCGCCGAGGAGCACGTCTTGATGCTTGAGGCAGATGCAAAGCCTTCTGCTCTGGAACTGAGTTATGAGTTGGAGCGCCTGAGATCTGAGATGGCCGCTAAGGACGAGTTAATCAACAAGCAAAACGTGGAGATTGATTCGTTGAAAGCGGAGGTGCCTCAGTTACAGAAGAAGCTGGAGTTGCTACATCAGAAAACAAGAAATTTCGAGAGCCAGATCGTTCCACAGCTTAAGAACGAGATTGAAATGTTGCAAGTGGAGAACAAGAATGTGTCTATCCTTAGAGAGAGACTCAAAATAATGACGAATGAGAAACAACAATCGGAAAATGCTAATATTTCATTTATTCATGAGGACAAAGTCGATGAGCTCAGACCCGTTATGCCGCATTCGGCCTCCTCCAAAAGACTCGCGTCTTTCAACCTGATAAGCGTTGCATCCTCACAGTAGGATTCTCCTTAAAAAGATACGAAACATTATGATTTACCATTTGTAGAGTATATATGCCTTTCCATCAACACTATCCGGTACGGGCAACACCCGTCGCGTACTAAGAAAATTGAAAACACAAGGAGCCTTCACCTCAATGGCCACCACTGACCGAATAGTCAACTCCACGATGAGTTTCAATCGCAAAAGAAGATTCGGTGAGTCTCTTCAAGGCCCTGCTCAAACACCAGCTACTAACCCGCAACAGGAAACGACAGTTATCATGAGCCTTACCAAAAGAGGATCCGCCTACCTCCGATCGTGGAGCTCGCCAAAACACTGTGTGATGACATGAACACGCTCGGCGAGTCGACCAAGAGATACGCTGAGGACGTTGAGTTCATGTCTGTGCCTATTGAGACGAACTTTGAGGGTGAGAAGTCGTTCCGTGACGCCGTCTTGCAGACTTTGTATGCGATCACCACTGAACAGCCACACAAGGTGTTGCACATCTCCGGTCTGGTACAAGCCGTGCACACCAAGAACCATGCTATTGGAAAGTTCATTGTTGAGTACTTCCACCAGAGAGCCCAGGAGCTGCTTGAGTCGGCTGTTTCTAAGGACGTTGAGCCGAGCTCCTCCGAGACGGGCCCGTGGAACAAGCTGAAGCTGATACTGAGGTTCTGGGCGTGCTTATCCAACGTCATTGAAGACCAGAGTGTCGTGGACGTGTATAAGCAGTTCTTGGAGCTTTCCATAAGACTGCAGAAGGAGAGTGATAAGAGAGTCCCGTTGGCCGAGGCCATTTACTACAACACGTTGGTATCCATCCCGTATCTGTATCCTTTCCAGAGGGACACATCTGCGGTCTCTACGCTGATAGCACTTGCTAAAGAGTTCCCCATCGTTAAAACGGACATCTCAATCACTAGCCCATTCTTGGAGCAGAGTAAAGACTTGCCTTATCAGCCAAGAGAGATTGTTACTTTGGTTCTTCCGGCTCTGGAAAACTACCTTGAGTCCGAGGAGAAGAACGGATTGTTCCCTGATTTGGATATCATTCTTCAGGACTTGATTGGACAAACAGAGAAGATGAGCTTGCCACCTTTGGCCATCCCATCGCTTGAGTCCTTAAAGGACTTTGTTGGTTTGGACACCGGTATTGGTAGTGTTGATGGTATGTGGAGAACGCCAAGATTGACATTTGAGATTTATGTACCTCTTGGAACTCTCCACACCACTCCATCTGCAGATACTTACACTGGACTGTTATTAAGAGACGTCATTACGGATGTTATTGAGGCATTGGAGTTCAACAGAAAAGAAGTTGCTAGACAAATAATCACGACTGACTTGTTCTTCAAAGAGACATTGTTTGCACCACCGGGATGCTCCATCGATAAGTTGAAAGAGATTGAGTCCGGATCCACATTCAAAGTCGAAGATGTTGCTGTCGAGACAGTGTTGTCCCTCATATTCAAACTCCCTACCGCTTCCCAACCATTTGTTTATTTCTACACAACGTTGGTAGAGGCATGTGCAAACGCTTCTTCAGCAATTGCACCGGTGATGGGTAGAGCTATTCGTTTCTTCTACAGTCACATCCATAACCTCGACTTTGAACTCAGATTCAGATATCTTGATTGGTTATCAGTGCAGTTGAGTAATTTCAACTTCACATGGAAATGGCGTGAATGGGAGAACGATTCCAAGATCTTTGCATCGAGTGTCTACCATCCTAGGGGTGCCTTTGTGAGAAACTTGATTGCTAAAGAGTTGAGACTTGCCACTTATGAAAAGATTGAGAGTACGCTGATTGAGGAATTCCACCAATACCTTGACACATCGTTGTTTGCTGAAGATGAATCCATTGCATACTACAAAGAGTTGTTACCAGATATTGAGTCTAACAAGGAGACCAAGCTGTTGTTTTTGGATGACAATGTTCCATTCAAGTCCACTGTTGAGAAACTTATTGAGGCCATTCACAAAGAAGAAGGTGGTCATGATGAAGTTATTGACCAGTTGAGAGCTGAACTCTCTGGCTTCGCAAACCCTGAGAAGGTTCTCGTTACTATTGTTTTCCAAGCCATTGTTTTCGTTGGCAACAGATCCATTTCACACGCTGGTAAGTACATTTCCATTACTGCTGAGTCCTTGAAAAAACTGGCTGGTGTCAATGTTGAAGAATCTGGTGATGCCTCTGATTCAGAGCAGCAAGCCTGGGCAATTGACGCTGTCTTACACTATTGGAACGCTGAACCACAGAATGGTTATTTGGTTCTTGACATATTGGAATCCTTTGGGGTTCTCCAATCGAAGTCCATCATTAAACACAGTTTAGATGATTCACATAAGAAGAACTTCGGCCTTGTCAATGTTTCTGCAACTGAGGCCCTCTTGAGAACATTAACTAAAGTTGTTTTCAGTGGATCAGGCGCCCCAGAGCTTACGTTCATTTATGAACAAGCACTAGGATTGGTTGCATCTACAATTGAGTCCCTTGGTACCACTGAATCCATTGAGATCCCAGATGTCAACGAAGAGGTTACTGATTCTGTTGAGCTTGCCTGGAAGTATCAGACCGCTGTTAGTTTCTTGAGAATGATCCTGAGAAAGTTCTCTGATGAGTACGTGACCATGTCGGAGTCTTTACTTGAGACTTTGAACAAGAGCATCACTCATGAGAGCACGCTAAAAATGGTTTCCGCATGGATCGAAGAGCTCAAATCTTTGTAAAATATAATCTATTGCTATATATGTACTACTAGCTTTGTGTTAATTAAAATAGATCGTAGAATTCATATCGGCAGTAAAAACGTAGGCACATACGTGTTTAACACGTACTGTATAGACAGCAATAAATAGCAAAGCTCAAAGACCGTGTCTTGCAGAGGCACCGTACTGTGTTCTTTCCTGCTTGAACATCTTGGAGATCTTGTTGTTCTTGTAGTAGAATTCGTACATCAGGTAGAAACCCGTACCGAACAACGCTGTCATGCCGATCATGTAGCCCGTGAACTGTTTCATGTTACCCTTGCTAGCGTTGGAAGCGAGCTGTCTGTTGGCCCTCATCATGGAGGACTGGAAGGCTCTGGCAGTAGTGGATGAGACCATAGTGAATATTGAGGTTTTCTAGATTTGTGATTTAAAGGTACAGACTGGAAACATAGCATTCTACAACTATACAAGGGATACACGCGTTCTTATACCTTGGACCCGTATAGTCTGTGGTGTTCCACATCGCACCACTGGTCAGCTCCTGGTCTAAGCACGCCACTGAAAAATCAGTTGATCCGGTGGTGTGACAGAGATCGAACCACGCCGGGTCCGCCCGCTTTGCAACTTTTGTATGGTAAGCGATCGGGAAACACCGGGTACAGCCGTGGAGACGACTCTGGTGACTTCCAGCCGATCGTCTCTTCTTCAATTGTTTCGATGATGGTTGGCCAGCTCGCTTAGTGGTGTGGGGCGCGACATGCGTCGGCTTAAAAAAAGGCTGTTCCGGTATGTGTTTACCCTACTTAGACGCTAATCATCAACACCACTCGTGTGGTGTGTCTGGTGTAATGCAGTGTGGAGCCCGGCCCGGAGGGTCAGCACTGTCCAGTGTTCCCAAGCTCCACACGGCTGTCGCCTGACTTCCATCAAAGTTTCTCTCAACGGAGTGTGTGATTGTTTCAAGAGCTACTGTTCACAGATCTAAAGGCATGAGAATATATTTATATAGATAGATAGGACGCTGCTATTTACAGGAACGCGTAGCTTACTCGTCTTCTGGCACAAGAACGTCCTTCTCTTCAAGCAGCTGGGTCAGCTCGCCCGACTGGGCCATGGACGTGACGATGTCGCATCCACCGACAAACTCCTCGTCAACGTACAGCTGTGGGATGGTTGGCCACTCGCTGAACTCCTTGATTCCCTCACGGAGCTCCTGGTCCTCCAGCACGTTGTAAGCAGCAAATTTTTCAGGATCAACGCCGACCTGGCCCAGCAGGTTGATTGTGGCTCTGGAGAACCCACACATAGGCTGGTCCGGCGTGCCCTTCATGAACAGCACGACCGGCGCCGACTTCACTGCAGACTCGATCGCCTCTCTTGTCTCTGTGCTCATGAGTCTGTTCAAGCTGTACCTGGCGAAAGCCGGGGTACCGATGGTACGGGTAGCCTGTAGGTGTTAGTCATGTACTGCGACGGGGGCCAGAGCTGACGGGAAGAGAAGCCGTAAAACCACATAAACCACGGTACTTACGAGTCTCGACGAGTGCACAAACAGGCCTCTGAACATGTTGTTTGGTGTGTTCTATAGCCACTCGTGCTTACCCTATTGGCGATGACTGGCGATCGGCTTACTTATGGGTCGGTCTCTGGGGGACCGGTCTCGTTCGCGAACTCGTTTGGTACGGCCCCCCTCGGCCGGCCGGAGCCAGGGCAACCGGTTTGCCACCGACCAGCCCACAGTACAAAGAGACACACAATAACGCCACTACTACAAAACGAAGAGAGTAGAAGCAACAGAATAGAAGCAACACAGAGAGCACTGAACGCTTGTGGTGGTGTTACGTCATCACAAACGAGTTCGCGGCGTATTCGCGGTCCCAAAGCCCCCGCGACTCCCACAAAAAAGCGCGCGCTCATCGAATTTCCCTCATTTCCTTCGCAACCTCCTGCGGTGAGAGAACACAGCAACGCCTTTTAAAGACAAGTAACCGCATTCCCACCCAGAAAAAGGCTCTTCAAAGCAGTGCAGCTCCGAAAGGCGACGCCCAGCAACCCCTCCGCCAAATCCCGACGCTAGCCGCCAGTCGCTTCAGCTTCACCACCCATTTCTATGCCTCAGCCGATCTTGAACAGGGCGGCCCAACAGCCGCTGCCACAGCTCCAGACGGTGTTGCAACAGCACGTCTCGCCTATTGATGAGAAGCCGATGTCTCCCGGAACAGAGCTGAACGCCGTCAAGTTCTCTGTTCCGTCCGTTGTTGAGAAACCCCACCGCGGCTCCATCAGCGCTAAGCCATCGTCAGTGCAGGTGAGCCAGCTCGTGAGCGGGATAGAGCCCTCCATCCAGGCACGTGAGGCGGTGTCTGTGCAGTCCTCGAGACAGAACTCTTCCACTGGCGCAGACGCGCTCCACTTCATCCCGAGAAGAAGCCCCTCTCCCAGCGAGACGATACAGAAGAAGGCGACGAAAGCCGTCATTGCCGCTCCTACTACGCAGGTGCCCTTCTACGAGTTCTTCCAGAAACAGGACGACGGGAAAGTGCACATCCTGATTGGTGCCACGGGCTCTGTTGCCACCATCAAAGTGCCTATGATCATCGACAAGCTCTATAAGATCTTTGGGCCCTCGAAAGTGTCGATCCAGTTGGTCGTTACCAAGTGCGCTGAGCATTTCCTAAAAGGCTTGAAGATCTCCACAGACGTGAAGATCTGGAGAGATGACGAGGAATGGTACGGTTATAAGAAAACAGGCGATGCTATATTGCACCAGGAGTTGAGAAAATGGGCCGATATCTTGTTGATTAGTCCCTTGAGTGCAAACACGTTGGCCAAGATCGCCAACGGCATTTGCGACAATCTTCTAACTGCAATCGTCAGAAGTTGGAATCCGCAGTACCCTATGCTCGTTGCTCCTGCTATGAACACGTTCATGTACACCCACCCAGTTACCAAGAAGCATTTGTCGTTCCTCAGTGAGGAATGTCCTTGGATTGAAGTGCTAAAACCTGTTGAGAAAGTCTTGGTTTGTGGTGACATCGGTATGGGTGGTATGCGTGAGTGGAGTGATATCGTCGAAGTCGTCGTTAAGAAGATGAAAGGCTTACAGGATCGTCTCGAAGAGGAAGAAGAGGATGATGACAAAGATGATGACGATGACGATGATGATGATGACGACGACGACGATGACGACGATGACGACGATGAAAATGAAGAGGAGCACCAGTGAGGTATTTATCAACCCAATAACGGCATACAAGTTATCACAGACTTGCAAAACAATGTGTGTGCACATACACACTACGCATACCACATGGGCGAATCAAGTCCATATGAGGTTTTTCCTATTTTATCACGGGGTTTGGTTTTTTAATTGTTTTCCACAATGTTTTTGTACTATGGTGTTTTATTGTCCTTTTGCATATCACTAATACATATACTTTTAATCAGCTAAGAACAATCATCGAAGCAAAAATATTGATTAGTACCAGCCATCATAATCATCACTTCGTAAGTAGAAATCAACATCTTTCATAAGAGCCAGCCAGTGGCTCATGTTTGTTGACACTTCTTCTTCATCAAGCCAAGCCATATTTGAAGAATGGAATTCGAACTTCAAATGGTTATTCATTTCGTCTTGCTTGAAAGGTTTCAAAAGAGATAAATAGTTATTCAAACTGATAACCTCGTTTAAAAGCTTTGAGAGTCTTGGTATGAGGTCCTTGTTTGTTTGGAGGGAGTTGATTATAAGCTTGTTGATGTTGAGAAGTTTGATGCACTGTTTGAATATCAATGGAATATATGGCGACACCAGCATGTTATTTTCAATGGAGTTTGTATGGTTTTTAATCGATGAAAGCACTGAGCCACCAGTAGTAAGGTTCTTCTTCACAAGTCTTGAGCATTTTAGCTGGTAATCCTGTAGGGACTCCTCGTCCATTGAAGTCTCTTTTGCCAGTTCATCCAAGAAAGACATCATATCGTACTTACACACGACCATCTCCCAGATATTCCACGTTAACCCGTCCTGGTCCACTTCCTTCACGAGTGGGCTGGCCTTCTTAGAGCACGTGACCGGTTGATAGGGCCGTGTGTAGTCTTTGCCCTCGCAGAGGTGGGTGAGGAGGATGCCTAGTTTCATGTTATTCTTTGTGAGTTCGAAATTGGCAAAGTTTGGGAATAGCGTATCGACAATGGCGACGTCCACTTTGAAGCTCATGCACTTGGGAGACCCGTACGATAGCGACTGGAGAGAGTCCAGAATGGAAAGCTGGATGTAGAGCCTCTTCATCAGCGAGTTGTAGTCGTCGTAGTTTGTGTTCGTCACAACGTGCGACGAGTCCCAGAACAGCTTGAAGAACTGGCTCTTGTTGAAGACCGCAACGGTGGAGTTGATGTTCACGTCTGTTGGGGAACCCAGCAGTGTCACGGCGTAGCACAGCAGCACGAGCGAGGACGCCAGGAGGATCATGACGTTCTGCGAGTAGAGGTTCGAGGAGTGGATCTTGGAGAACACCCTGAAGAGGCTCGAGAACAGCGTGTGGACGTCGTCGATACGGTGAGACGACCTGGAGCTCGCCGAGATGAGGATCTCCAGAGAGAGGTAGAAGGACTGCACCACGGTCGCATTGGTCTCCGAGATCTCCGGGTTCGAGGCCGGGGGGATGGCCAGCAGGTTCGACAGCGACTGCTTGTTCAGGGGTAGAATCGGGAAGGTCGGGTGCAGACACAGGTAGTAGAGGTCGATGAGCTGCGGGTCGAGCGACATCTTCTTAGCGAAGCTCGAGTTGAACGTCTTGAGCGAGCTGATCGACAGCGACGGGCTCACGGGCAGCTGCAGGTTGCTGGAGTTGGACCTGCTGCGTCTGTGCGAGTGGGCGTCGTCGTCGGAGTCGGAGATCACGCTGGACTCGTAGTTGATCCGGTACCCGTTCGTCGACGAGCTGATGGAGTCGACCGAGCCCCGGCGCTCGAAGGGCCCCTGGTAGGGCACCTTCCAGAAGAGGCCCTGCGGGACCGGGTTGTTCTCGCCGAAGGCGATGGAGTTGCGGGGCGAGTCCGGCTGCGACTCCGAGCCCCTCGTGAGCGACGTGAGCGGTGGGAGCACGATGTTCTGCTGTGGCTGCTGCTGGAAGCTCGATGTCCTGAAGCGTTCCGCAACAGCATCGCTCACGGGGTCGTTTCTCACGAAGCCCTTGGACGGGCCCCGCTTCAGGGGCACACGCTCGAACGTGCACGTGTCGTTGTTCTTGGTGCAGTTCGTGCACGCCTTGAGCACCGTGCTGGAGGTCATGGCGAAGGTAGCGTCGCACCGGACCTTCTTGCGGCGACACTCGTCGCACGCTCTAGACACCTTCGATCTCTTGCGCTGCTGCTGCTTGTCGTCGAGGGGGGCACTAGGCGAGTCCTCTGGCAAGGCCGGCTCCGGCTGCTGCACAAGCATGTGAGCAATGGAGGACATCTTGTTGTTCAGTGGTGAGCTTCTCGTGTGGAAGGGTTAAGTCGCTGAAAAGTAACGGCTTTTTTCCGGGCGACCTTACATGTTGATGTACCTGGCCGGGGGTGGCGGCTGGGCTCCGGGGACGTTCGCGAAAGGACAGCCGCGCGGGGTTGGGCCCCGGGGATTTAACACTCGCTTACCACGTGCCAATAGGGAGATACCGAGGAGGTGTAGATTAAGCACTGTAGACCCACTGCTAGTATTGCCATTGTGTATCCATTGGGGTGGTGGTCTTTTCGGCTAAGAAGGGTCTCCAGCCCCGGGCTCGCGCCGCACACGATTTGCGGAGATCTCACACATAGTGCGGCAGTTCCGAGTTTGGGGAAGCACCCCGGGGACGCCGGAAAAATGTCGGAATAACTCGTTCATGCACTATATGGTGTTTCGGTGGGGTTGTCTCCCCGGAATAACTACAACAGCGCTTAACGGGACATGTCACTTTCAGTGTTCATAATTAGGAGCAAACTCCTCGACGTGGTTTATGTTCTCAACAGCCTCGTGGTATGAAGGGACGTCAGAGACGGGGGTAATTTTCCTTGTAGAGTTGCTGTCCGAGTCATTGTTACCAAAGTAATCGTCCTCGCCTCTTTGCAAGTCTGTGAAGACCATCTTGTCGAACACATGTTCCTCGTAGTTTGGTGGGGCCGACGTTTCTGTGTGTATTGAGTCTTGTGGCCTTTGCATTGCCACGCCAGCGTTGTTGAACAATTTCTCTTCTTCTTTACGGAAATGGATCCTGCCATTCTTATCCAATACAATCATCCTTCCGGTCATTTCAACATTCGGTGAGATGAAAAGTGTGATGGGTAAGTTGGCTCTCAATTCACTGATATTACCAGAGGCGTTGATGAGATTAATTTGAAGTTTCAACTTATGCCTTACCTTGATCATATCGTCTTTGAAATCACAATCCTGTGTGACTTTTTTCAAGTTAGAGGGGACTTGAATGAAAGAGTCGATGGAAATCTTATCATCTAGTAGTGTATTTTCCATTTGAGACATGGTACAGTCCGAAGTCACCTGCTCATCATCATAAATCTCACCGTTAACACCTCTGAAAGCGTAATATTGTATTAATTGAGCTCTGATCTTACCTACCTTCATTCCCTTGCACAATGGTATCAGTAGGATATTGATGGGGGTAACACCACCAATGGGCACAGCCCTTGATGGGATACTAACCTCATACTGAACTTTGTTGGGCCAACTCTTACCGATGGAAATGGTCTCGGATAAAGACATGTTGTCACTCGACAAGGTTCTCAAGATTCTAAAGTATCTGTATTTTGTGTATGGAGATTTGAAAGAGCCTCTATCGATGATTGCCTCAAATTTGTATAGTATTGAGCCTGCTAGTAAACCTTCAACTGTCTCTGGTACATCACCCGGTAGAATACATTTAAAGGGCAGTTCATAGTTCCCTCCAGGCAGTACGAACGAAGTGCCATTGGGTGTTGATACGTCCTGGAAAGGAGTACCCGATACACCACGGTCCGGTAGCTGCAACGACATGGGAGCATTGGGTCTTATGAGTCTTCGAGCAGTTGCCACTGTAGGAGGTGGCGACGCTGATGGTGTTGATTCCTGAGTTGAGCTTCCTTTAACGACGATGCCATCCGGACTTAATAAGAGGTTATCCCATTGGATGTCGAATATCGTGGACTCCTCCTTCACAGGGTTGGATACAGTGGTGTTATCCTGCGACAATACCTCGAGGAAGTCCAACTTGTACTTACCAACAAGCCGTAGTCCCACTCTTTTCACAGTAACTTCACCAGGAAGCGAGAAGACGATATCTCCAGAGACCATAACCGATGGCGAGTCATAGTGTGAGCCACGCACCAATACCAGGTTTTTATACGTAGACTTGATTCGTATGTCGAAGTATGATGGCTGTGTTGATGAGGACGACTTCCCGATGCCGAACATAGCGTGTCGTTTACCTCTAATTGCTCTTTAATTCTTGTATGGATAAGTCCACAAGGAAGCCTCGGATCGATGAAGTTCCGGCAATTTAGCCCTGCGCATCTTTTGGCGCGGGGTCCCCTAATGGGAAAAAATAAAAAAAACAGTATATAGCGGATAATCATAAGCGATTAAGCTACACAATACGGATAAATTGGGCAAAAGCTTACATATAGCATATAGAGGAGCATCTGGGAGACCCGAGAGCTGGTCCACTCACAACTTAGCATTTCTCTCCAAGACGAAGAAAAGCGGAATGTTTGGGACTCTCTTATTGTCCATGACACCCATAACGGTATTCTCATCGACTTTTCTGAAAGTGTCGTTGATTGGGGCCTCATCATAGAACATAGACGTAGAGTATGATCCCCTGTGAAGTATTGTTTTCAACCTAGCACCGTGGCCCTTATCCTCGTGCTTAGACTTCTCTGGTGTCTCCCCTTCAGCAAGTCCAAACAAGCTTGGTGGATGGATAGCCCAGAGAGCGTCTTCACTCTTATTGGCATCGTCTAAGTAGAGAACCAGGGGGTCAGCATTATCCTCATCGAAGAACTGCTTACCAAACCAGCGATATATCCCAAGCAGTCCATTCATTGGGTGCCCACTCTGGAATTCCCACCCCTTCCATCTGTAACCAATGAGGAACTCCGGGTCAATTGGTTCAAGTTTGTCGAAGACCTCGTAGCCTTCATCGACTGTACACTTCTTCTCCTTAGCGATGTCTGCGAAAGAGACCATGTTTGATTGCTAGCGTGATAGCAACGGAAAATACCCCGAAATTGTGGGGGCAGACAATCGGGCTACTTATACAGGAACCCTGGGGTAAATTTGATCACGTTTTATGTACCGTGCTCTCCTCATTACAAGACCAAACCCCACGTCATACCGGGTCGATGTAAGCTCACCTTTAGGTCACCGCGCATCAATTCTCGGCTCGGCCTGTGTCATGTATCGAGAAGGGTATGTTAGACATTTAGTACTAAACATCTTACAAAGTGAGACACCACGTGACTAGAAAGCACCCAATTCGTACCTCATTCTTCAATTTGTCCCCGTCTCTGTCTGACAATTGAGGCTTAACTATATGACCACTGCTTCCAGATATTCCACATGCTAGCTATTTATGAACTTCCCGGTGTTAAGATCCTAATATCATGAAACTTCTCATAATTAGCTCTTTCTATTACCCGTCAATTTGTTACTATGAACTCAGGTCTGCGGGGCACACCTTCAACAAAGGTTCCATGCAAAAGGCTAACAAAAATCACTTATGACCAGGTCAATCGAGATACAATACTGAGCCACAACTCTAGCATTCTTGTTTAGTTGCTGGTACTCGTTCTTGGCACATACTCCGAGCTGCTAGTGCTCAACTTCATCACAGAGACAAAACAGCGTCCCAATACGGTAAGGTTATGAGCCTGCGAAAGTTCACAAGATCAGAATAGACGACTTTTACTCTCTCTGAAGATGGTTAAACATAAAGCAAATGGAAAAGTCGACTCTCAACCTTATTGGTTCCAAGATTAGAATAGATAATTAAAGAGTGTTAGGTGGAATGTTTTGAACCGCATTGCCTTTCAAGTTGTGGTGGTTTGTATTCAAAGGGTAATCCATTTGGTTGTGACTGGTGGCAAAATAGATATAGAAAGAGTTTAGCAATGGTGTTTACTTCGTAGATGTATATCCTGTTCGTATAATATTATGATTTCAACAACATGTTAATATAACCCTCCTTGTATGCAGACTTTACATGTTAACTAACCCCCTCCTGAACCCCCTAATATGTATATATATTTCTCCTTGTATGCGGACTTTACATGTTATTAACACCATATTAGTAAACTCCTCCTTGTATTTGAGTATCACATGCTATCAGCATAGCAAACAAGTTAACTTTAAAAGTTCATAATCACCATGCAGGAAAGGCGTATCAGATTGCACCCCTATAACTTGTCATTGATCAGCTTCAAACTATAAAGCGTGTAAATCTTCATCCCCTGAAGTAACATGTATCATAATTCAGAATAATAATTCCTCAGAACAAGGCGTGATATTTATCTCTTTCTTTACTCCCTAGAGTAAGGCTTATCTTTATCCTCTAGAGTAAAGCGTATTTTTACTCCCTAAAATAAGGCGTATCACACTACCCCACAGAAAAAAGGCGTAACATGGCTCAGCTTTTCTACCCCTCACTGTATCATAGCCACCTAAAACAAGGCGTAACTTTATACCCTAGAGTAAAGCGTATCTTCAAAACCTAGAATAAGGCGTATCTTTATCCATTAGAATAAGACGTGTCATTGGTCAGTTTTTTTACAGCCCAGAGAAAGGCGCATAACTACGTGGCAGAATAAGGCGTTTATATTATTACAGATTATAACAGCTTTACTAGACACACTTTATCCATATACTTATAAAATCCTTTCCACCGTAAGAGGCGAAACATTCGAAAGATATGAAATGTAGAGAAGAAAAGGGAGAACGTGCACTTATAATCATGTGTTTTCCGATTAAATAGAACACTTACATTTTAAGAACATATATATGAGAAAATGCGTTGAATCCTTATGTACGAGTAGTGATCACAAGTCTTATCTCATATTATCTCATATGACATATCACAATCGCCTCCACCATGCAGGCTATTAAACATGCGCGAATCGATCCAATGCAAAGATCTGTGCATATTGGGGATGTCGAGAGAGTAAGGTTGCATAAACGAGGAAGTTGGAAAGACAAGAAAAAAAAATAACATTAACATCGGCCAGACTCAAATTGAGTTTGAGGGGAAACCCATATAAGGAGATATCATATCCATATCCACAACAATACTCACGATTAACTTCATCCACAAATCACTGGTTCTACTCTTAAGACTGATAATTCAGAGGATGGTGGAAATCGTATCGCCGATGGCAGGTGCTGGTGAAAATCTGGATGATGTTCGTGCTTCCAAACTTTACAATAAAACTAAGAAAATGATGGCAGTTTCTGAGTTGCTTCCGCTCCAAGAGAAGTTCATCAATGTTCTTTTCAAAGATTCAGCTCCAGGGACTGTCAAGACACAGGTCTTTTTGGACGTTAGTCCTGATGATGATAAAACTTCATTGCTTCTTTCAGCAACTTTGTGTGAGGCACTTGAGCTCTGCAAGAAAGTTCTGTACATTGTTCCATGCGACTTTGTGGCTTATTCAATTGGTAGAAAAATTCAGGCCGGTTCTCCTGGGTATCCAATATTACCATATGTTATATTGGAATCTTCAATGTCACCTTCCATAGTCGAAAAGGTCATAAGAGGATCTGGTCCTCTTATTTTGATAGCCATGGAAGCACTTCCTACTCATTGGAACACCATCAAGCAGTTTTGCACTAAAGGCTCATGTTTCCAATCGATCGTTGTTGATGAGTACAATTTCGCTCTTGGGAACACAGTTTTCAGCTTAGCATACCTGATTCCGTATATCAAACCAATTATTGATGAAAATAGTAAAGACAGTCCACGCATCATCATGGCTAGTGCGGGAATTGATCATTCGACCTGATTACCTGTTAACCTGGACAGGATCGATTGGGGTCAACAGAATCAGAAACATGTCTGTCAAAGTCCAATTTCTTCAATATCTGAAGAATTTCAGGCATTTAAATGAGGATAACAAGGTGTATATTGTGCTAATTAATTTTGCTCTACTTTGAATCGTAAGAGAATCATGGTGTGTTCTGCCTATCAGGAACAGGCAATTCTGGTAGACCTTTTGCATGCTCATTGTGTCTCTATCACTATCTTTAGCAGCTGTTCAATACGAAAAGCTCTGACACTCTGCTATTGAGGTCTACTACTTGCACGTGTCAGCACCATACTGATATCTACAAGTCAACTCTTTAAGAGCTGAAGCAGCTTTTGATGATAATATACTACAGCTGATGAAGGTGTCAGATTTTGTTTCTTAGTCTACAATCTTGTGGTTGATGGGTGACGGTACTGGAGGTGCCAGTCCTTCTGCGCAAGGAAGGGCCTATCGGCTCTCGAATACTCTTCAATCTGTGCTCCCAACCTGGAGTCCTCTTCAGTGGTGTTGCCGCTTCTCAAACGTTTCCTAAATCCACAGTAATCTGTTGCGGGCACATAGTGTTGGAAAAGCTGCTCACACTGTGTGTCGGTTGCATTGGAGTAACGCCCATCGTCGACGAACCCGTCAAAATGGAGCACTCGAACCGACACACCACCGAAATCAAGAAAGATACGGTCTGTAAATCTGCGCTCAGAGTCACGCACTGAGGCAGTACTAAGGAGGAGATAGCACAGCCCATTGTCGAAGTCATCCGGGAAGGCACAGCCGTAGGAGATCTTGGGGCAAATCTCAGGTGTTGGTCTGTCAGCGTACGAGACAAGAGCAGCCACAGGGGCTAGCTGGCCTAAGAGCAGCAGGATCAGGTAAACGGGTGGGATATTCATTGTGAAGTTTGAACGTATGCCAAAAGCGGGTGCGAATAGCAATAGCTGCCAACAATAGTGCACAGGGCGCGATCTCATCCTTATATATACGACCTGCCCCTTCTTGCGCCGCCGATATACGGGTGCAGGCCGGACTGTTAAGGTCACACGCAGTGCCCACTCACCAAACCAATCACATTATCGTCTCCAACACACCGAGACCGGGTCAGTTATACTGCAGGGGTGCTAGATTTTCCGGCCCGGCAGTTACGTTTAAACACCCGGAACTGTATGTCCATGTGCCCGGTGCATTAGCTGCTAGCCCGGGCGCATGGCCCTTGATGATAAGTGATCATGACAGTTATGCATAACTGTACAACAGTCGGGAAGTCTAACGATAAAGATAAAGGCATAGAGAATCTCACTTCATCGACAGGAGCCCATCTGAGGAGATTTATAGCAGGGATTGAGAAGATATCCTCTTAAAATCCCGTATAATACCGTGGGTGGCTGATGAAAACAAGCATCGATGTGCAAGTAACAAGTTAGAGGTGCAAGTATGCCTTACATTAAAACTCTCTCTAGGGTGCAAGTGCTGGTCAGGTGAGAAAACTTAGATGCTAGGTGGGTGTTTCTTGATGATATTCAAATGAATTAAGCTTGATTAGTATATATAGGGCCCATTCAGTAGTAACTCCTGTCCGGGAAGAGACCCTTTGCGGTAAGAGCGTCACCCCGAAGAGAGAGGTGGCCCGCAGAGGTAAACCCTCTGGAGCGCGGAGCATATATGTGGGGACTCGTCCTTCAAAATTATGAGGTACGGATCAAAGCAGAGTCTGATATTTCATGTATTTTTATGGAGCAGCGTAGATATAGCTAGGAAAAGAGGTTGGAGTCCCGGATAAGTCTACATACCAGTGAAAATCACACCACCGACTTCGGTTGTGGCTCTGTCAACACACATGGAAGTGTAAACTGGCAATCCATAGGAGAAGTAAGTCTCAAGCCCATCGTTGTCACATGGTCTGAATATGACGAAGTCATTAGCCACGCTCTCAGACGAAGAGAAGAACCAAGAAGATGGGTTACTCAACCACCCTTTGAGCACAGTCTGTGGAAGGCCCAAAGCAATGTAAATATCAATAAACGGACATCCACAATAAGAATTACCAAACTCCTGAGCCCAGGCAGATTGGGTAATGTCGGATGTACTGGAGTCACAAGAGCAGATGGAGCCATCGAAGATACTCTCACAATCAGAAGTGGAGTCATAGAAACCAGTGTCGGAACGCTTCGTCAGGGTTTGATTGTTGTTAACAACAGCTTCTGGAATACCTTGGGTGTTGAGAGATCGGTCTCAATTCCGGCAGAGATTCTCTCCCTGACACGGTCCACGGTAAGTCCCAGAGTCGAGAACATGAACCCGACCGCCTTGTTGTGCTGACGGTGGCACTCAACAATAGCATCGCAAACGGTCTCTTCAATCTTGCCTGAGGAGTCACTGGAGTTGGTGTACTCGAAGAAGTTGGTCTGGCCGGTAATCAAGAGGTCACCATCGGCCAGAGTGGCGTTCACTTCAGCAACGCACGTCTTCAATGTATCTGAAGCCGGGATGGCAGCAGCTGGGGCTGCTTGAGAGAGGGCAAGGCACCCTGCAAGGAGATAGAGCTTCATCTTAAGATCGGGCGGGAAGGACTGTAGTGGAGCGTACGGAATACGGAGCTTGTAAGTTTGAAACTATAAGTTCCAGGGGTTCAAGAGTCTAAAGATTGGTAGGAGGGACCACCCGGTACTTATAGTTACATATGTACCTGGAAGTTTGGATCCTGCATTTCTCAGCCGCTCGTAGCTCATGAGTCACATGGTCGTAACTTGTAACTTGCCATGGCCAATCGGGTGCACACTGCATGAGCTCAACTTGCAAATAAATGTCTCAAATACATCGGCCGTGGATCCGTGACCAGGCTGGGACGTGTGTAGTGTATGTGTTGAGTCTACACAACGTGCACAGACTACAGTGCATGTAATTAGCTGTAACGATTATATAGTAATTATAAAATAGAGCTACAGCCGCTGCGACGGCTTTTTTGTGCAACGAGCGCGCTTAACTATGGGGTTTGGCCATCTTGCGCATCGGCTTAACTATGGCGGCCATTTTGAACATCCGTTTGGCCATTTTGCGCATTCGGGTAT